>CM034000.1:4782927-5007640 GCA_019603395.1 Cyrtorhinus lividipennis
AAGGGCGAGTGACGGCGTGCATCATTGGATAACGCCGGGATGGGGGGAAAGGGAAAAAAAAATAAGAACAGATCTAGGAACAATGACCGTAAAGAAGAGGAGGGACTGAATCATGCGAAAAATTAGGGGTTGAAATGGGAATATGCAGCCGACCCTGTAAGTGGAAGGGAATTCATAAGAGACAACCCACAAGAACAACACCTCGGAGGTTCAACGAGTTTCGTGACAGAGGAGAGCAACTATAACTTCTAATAGGATCAGGTCACATAAACAACTTGCCATAATAAAAAAAAAACATTTGGCCTCCCAACAAAAAATTATCACAAAAACAAAAGGTGTACTATTCCACACTGATAATCATCAACAGAGTCATATCATCGATGGAACAGAGTCAATGAACCTAATTGTTAACTACATTGAATTCAATCCGTAAAACGATCAATGCGCTGCATCCGTAATCGGTACATAACTATAAAAATATTAAACTGCACATCAGTCCCCCCTATTGGTAACGTCACAAAGCTTACAGCAGGCTGCCACTAGACGCCACATCGGCTGTGCTTTGAAATTGCAGGGTTTGAGTGTAGATCCGTGATTTTCATCTGCTTCTTCTTCTTCTATACTACGAGTTGTTCATGAGCAACTGAATGTACTTACAACGGAAAGGAGAACTAGTTTTTTGTGGAGAAAAATCTGTTTTTTACGGTTTACTATTGCTGCTAATTACCACACACTCATTGACAAAACCATTGTTTTCGTTTTCAGAAAACGATGCGGAATTTCGGATGATCAGGAGGATTTTGAAGGAATCTTTATCGCGAAAGGAGACTTTCGAGGATACTTTTTCAATATTTGTGCATAAACGAATGAAGGTGAGCGAGGACGGTTGTACTGTTCATAAACATGATCAAGGTCCATAAGTGGATTCCTCGAGATCATCATTTTATTCCAATAGCATCAATCTATGGAACATATTCTTCGTATATCAAACAAAGATGAAAACGCTGCAATTCTTTCACAGGGTTGGTTATTCCTCAGACCAGGCGCATGGAGTCTCATTTCCATGGCGCCTAGTCCGAGGTTTAAATTAGTCTCCATGCGCCTGAATTTTTTATCTAGACACTTGAAACGACCCGCAAAAAAATTTTGGTCGAATCGAGAGGTTGAACCTTTTGCATGAAACATACTTAGGTTGATTATTCAAGGAACTACCCAACACAAATGGGAAAAAAACAAAATTCTAAATCACCTAAAACACCAAGGGTATGTGGGTTTACTAAAAATGATGATAGTGTCATTACTCGACTCAGCCGTGGATGGCCACGGTCATCTTCCCGTGCAGGAAAGTGAAGGGATCTGGAGCTGCGATATTTCCAATGGCAAGATGTACGATGACAATCTTCTCTCCAGTGAACCTTGAGCCTCCAACTACCCGCCTACAATTCAATACCCTAGCCCTACAATTACCCCAGAGTTCCTCGAAGCCATCCGACTAACTACTCGCTACTTGTGTGAATAAGAAAACTTTCTTAGAAACCTAGCTCGTCTTTCATCCATGTTTCAATTCTCGTTTTCTTGTAGAACACCTCTTGTTGTAACATATTCCCACGCAATCAACCGCCAGTTATCCACCTTGAACCGCTTGCAACTAAAAGTGTTGTTAAGGACACGTCAGTTGCCTCTCCGATTGGTTTGCTGCTTGACTATCAAGTAAGGATTGGTGATTTTTTATCGGATAACTTCATGAAACGAGAAAGAATCGATGGGAAAGCAGGTGAAGAACAGGTCGACGTCATAGATGTTTTTTTCAGCTTTAGTGAATTCAGAGGCTTATCAAAACTCTTCTGCCTCAATCTCTTTGGTAGAATTTTAACTCGAGATGTTTAGAAAATCTCCCAGCCGTAAATATTTCATTTTATGGTATTCTATATGAACTGCCAGGCATTAGAACTGCTATTTTGTGTTCGGTCACGTGCAAAGGGACCACTAGGTATAACGAAGTTTCAGCAGGATTTTCTGATGAAAACATAAATATGGCGACCCTAAATGAAGTCACCAGTAGTTTTTTGATTGTAGAAATGAACATTTTTATTCAGGTAGAGTGTTTTCCTTCTCCCGTTTTGGTTGGTTATTCCTTGAATAATCAACCTATGTATTCATGCATAATGTCAATCAGCAAAATGGGTCCAGGAACGATTGGCGCTCTCTGGATGAGGTTATGGGTCAAAATGGGAACCTATCTACTCATTCGAATGCGTGATTTCGAGATTTCTGGTACCTAGGCGTGTGGAGTATCATTTCCCACTAAATTTTGGACGCTGAATCCAATGAGACGGGTCCCGGAACGATTAACGCCCACCGGAATAGGCTTTGGACGCTGAGTCTATTGGTTGGTTATTCCTTGAATAATCCCTTAATCCTTAAATAAGTAGGCCGTCCATTGTCCACGCTGTCCATTGTCCACGCCGTTTTTGGTAGTAGAAAATTTTCTAAAAATCTGAAATTTGGGTCAGGGGTCTGTTCCCGGCCGAGACGGGTCCTCAAAACTTTTCAGCCCGATCGGGCCAAATTTGGGGAGGGGGGGGGGAGTAGGGGTCAAAATGTGTTTTTTGAAAAATGGATTTTCGAGATTTTGGGCGATTTAGGCGAGTAGGGTGTCATTTTCCACTAAATTTTGGACGCTGAATCAAATGAAATGGGTCCCAGAACGATCGGCACCCACTGGAAGAAGTTATGGGTCAAATTGGGTATATATTACCCATTTTGAATATGTGTTTTTGAGATTTCTGGAACCTAGGCGTGTGGGGTATCATTTTCCGCTAAATCTTGGAAACTGAATCCAATGAAGTGGGTCTCAGGTCGATTGGCACCCACTGGAAGAAGTTATGGGTCAAATTGGGTATATATTACCCATTTTGAATATGTGTTTTTGAGAGTTCTGGAATCTAGGCGTGTAGGGTACCATTTTCCGCTAAATCTTGGAAGCTGAATCCAATGAAGTGGGTCTCAGGACGATTGGCACCCACTGGAAGATGTTATGGGTCAAATTGGGTATATATTACCCATTTTAAATATGTGTTTATGAGATTTCTGGTACCTGGGCGTGTAGGGTATCATTTTCCACTAAATCATGGACACTGAATCGATTGGAATGGGTCTGGGACCCGCCGCACCCACCGTTATCCCCATTTCCCCCATGTTGAAGAAATGAGTCTACTTGCGCCTGGTCTGACGAATAACCAACCCCTGTGTTTTTGAAAAATGGATTTTCGAGATTTTGGGCGATCTAGGCGAGTGGGGTATCATTTTCAGCTAAATCATGGACGCTGAATCCAATGAAGTGGGTCCCAGGACGATTGGCACCAACTGGAAGAAGTTATGGGTCAAATAGAGTATATATTACTCATTTAAAATATGTGTTTATGAGATTTCGGGTACCTGGGCGTGTGGGGTATCATTTTCCACTAAATTTTGGACACTGAATCGATTGGAATGGGTCTGGGACCCGCCGCATCCACCGTTTTCCCCATTCGAGGAATAACCAACCCGTGTGTAAGAATTTGCAGATTTTTTTTTAAATTAGTCCCCATGCGCCTGGTTCGAGGTATTACCATCTCCTGTGGAAGAATTTGCAGCGTTTTACCGTGAAATACCTGTAAAAACTTTCGAATAATACTCTCGATGAATATCTACGTATTTGTCGTCTGTATATAAGCGAGGAATATATTCAAGTCCATAATCAATATTTTTTCACCACTAAGGAGACAAATTTTGAATGAGGGATCGAGTATTGATAATTTAGTTTCAAAATTGGGATTTTGGTATTTTTGGTTGATACCTGTACAACTGTTTAGAGGATCTCTGATGAGCTCCACAGACATCTGATTCCCCTCCACTTTCCAGTTAGAGGAGAAAGAAGATATCATATATTACCCTATCGGTCAGTTGGTCACACTCCCTGCATACGATTGACTTGTAATCTTAGGCTCGCGCCTTAGTTGCGTCATCTAACGAGGCCGCGGAACGTCTCTTTACTAGACGACAGTGCATATGAGGGTACATTTCGAATACCTTCAAGTCCGAAGAAGGCGAGCGAAACAGGATGAGAAAGGAACGAGTCGCGAGAGAGTTCAGTCGGTTCCAAATTTGGGGATCATACGAAGTTGCTGGGTCCATTCGCGTCAGATGTAGGACTGTGGTATATTGTACTTCACTTGAGACGTGTTGAATAAAATTACCACTTCTACCGCATTCTCCGCAGAAAGATGTCCATCACTTACGTCTTCACTGCTCTATAGTCTGATCTCCCTCTTGTAAGGTTAGAAAAAAGCAAACGTTTTTAGTTTGTTACAGATCATGGGCTTAACAGTAATAAAACCGTTGTAGCATGTGTCAACAAGCTGACTCAGGTTCGTTAAGGATGCGCGGACTAATATTTGCAAATAGGACCTCTTATTGCACAGCACTTCGTCTTCTGAAACAGTAGCTGAATCGTCAGAGTGCATACTACATGCGGTTATAGCGGACAACACTCATCGCTATGAAATTAATGTCCTAAAAACTTGAAACGACAAACGCGAACAAACGCTTGAACTGAAATCCATGAATCGACAATTTGTTTGTACCATTCACCATCATTATTCTTCCTCTGAATTCTTAGTATACTATTCTCTGTCAGCGAAAAAAAAAGTATATTACTAACAAAGGTTTCCATCTTGCGGTTGGAACCGCTGTTCTTCTCCGGAAGATATCGAGAATTCATCTTACCACAACCGCATTCCTATTCCTCAGCCATTAGAATTACTCCCAATGAGCATACCTCGGAGTAAACGGAGAAGTTGAATAACTTGGGTGAATAAATTGCAAGCTGAAACAGGAGCCTCTGATTCTGAAGGATACCCATACTGATTCGGCCTCTAGAATACATCTTAAAAATTCCTCCGGAGCCAGGAAGTGCGCACCACCAGACCGGTTAATTCATTTCAGAGGCAATACAAGTATTCGCGTCGTTAAATCTCCTAAAAAACTGGTTCAGGATCCTTGACATTTCTTCGACTTGGGCTGCAGGAAGATCGCCATTAGGGGAAGAAAGTGAACTATAAACGCTCTCAAACTCGACTAACTACCCCTAACTCGGTTATCATCCCAGGAGGGCTATTGGAGACTGAAATTCGAGATCGGTGTGCCGAAGTATTCGTGGTGATCAACCGCTTCGCACCGTGTGATGAACGGATTTCCCGATCGGACAGGCTTTCTAATAACCAGAGAAAGAGAATTATACACCTTGATTCCCTTCGCTCCAGATATTCTAGTCACGTTTTCCATCTCCATTCTAATACATCCTTGACAGAACTCACGAAATGCTTTCTTAATCATAAAATCAACAAAATCACTGAGCCTGGGAAACCTGAACCTTGACAAATGTCTATTTATCACAATGTTCTTATTTAAAGGTCCTATTGTCTTCTTGATGGTTTACATCCGCTAGTGATGCCAGAACTATGTGACATTATCCAATAACGAATAAAAAAGAATGCCGAATCTGCTCCATATCACGTGATATACTTCTAAAATCATTTTCGTATATAATAAACCAATTTATAACGAGATAAATTCAATAACCTTTTCGCTTCTTTTGAGGGAGATTTTAATCTTCAGACAAAGAATTTCCGAACGCAGGTATAATAGATTGCAACGTATACCTACCGGTACTTCATTATAGTTTTGGTTGGTTACTCCTTGAATAGGTTTTCATGCAAAAGGTCATCAATCTCTCGGATTCGGCCCAAAACTTTTTTCTGGGCGTTAGTTTAAATAAAAAGTCAAATGTCCGTCCGCCATGTTCCGCCATGTTTCCCCATGTTCAACATTTTTGACGACTTAAGCGTGTGGGGTATCGTTTTCCACTAAATTGTGGACGCTGAATCCAATGAGACTGGTCCCGGAACGATTCGCGCCCACCGGAAGAGGTGATGGACGCTGAATCTATTTCTAAATTAGTCTCCATGCGCCTGGTCCGAGGAATAACCAACCCCTGTGTAAGAATTTGCAGCGTTTTTGATATAACGAGTGCACCTTGCCCGGTTGATGGCAAACCGTGACAGGAACCTCTGAAACTTACAACTTTGTTGACTTTCACTAAATACCTACCAATCTAATCCCGTCGATTTGTTTCCTCATTTTTCAGGTCACTTATCATTAGAACGATCGATACAATAATTCATAGACGAGCACCCAATCAATCACCAGTCAATACTGAACGAATTAGAGTGTTTTATGAGGGAATGGATCTTTAAAAAAATTATTCAATTTAAGAAAACGCAGTTTTCAGCATTTAGGGGTAAAATGGCACTCAATCCTACGAACACACCCAAACCTCAACACATTGTAAAAGGTAGGAGATTACATTAGATATGTACTCATACCAATCAACAATATTGTAGAAAAAAACTAATAAAATATTAAATGCCTAATCCCCCAAATTACGTATTTTAAGCTTCCTTTCTAAGTGCCGAGATTCCAAATCCAAAACTTTCCTCTGAAAAGAAGATGCCTCTAGAATGAGGTTCAAGGAGTATGAAATGTCGAACATAAACTCGACCGACATAGCGAGCACCAAGCACATTTTCAGCCCAATCATGTGCTTGGTGGGAAAGTATAGGACAAACCACAAAGATCAATGTTCCGTAAACTGCAGTTTGCTTACATAGATTTATTCATTCAAAAAAATTATGCTCAGTTGAATAATTCATAACTTTTTATTCAACAGGGCCGATTCTCATTTTTAATTCAATTTTATGATTCTTTATGACTTTCAAAAGTTAGATACAAACCATTTTTTCCTTGTTTTGGTTGGCTATTCCTCGAATAATCAACCTGTTTTCATGATAATGGTCAACCTCTCTGATTTGGCTCAAACATTTTTTCTGGACGTTTCATGATGCCCTGATCAAAAAACGCTGCAAATGTCCGTCCACCGTACGCCGTCCGTGTTCCGCGCCGTTTTTGGTAGTAGAAAATTTTCTAAAAGTCTGAAATTTGGGTCAGGGGTCTGTTCCCTGCCGAGACAGGTCCTCGAAATTTTTCAGCCCGATCGGACCAAATTTGGGGGGGGGGGAGGGGTCAAAATGTTTTTTGAAAAATGGATTTTCGAGATTTTTGGGCGATCTAGGCGAGTAGGGTGTCATTTTCCACTAAATTTTGGACCCTGAATCCAATGAAACGGGTCCCAGAACGATTGGCACCCACTGGAGGAAGTTATGGGTCAAATTGGGTATTTATTACCCATTTTGAATATGTGTTTTCGGGATTTCTACTACCTAGGCGTGTGGGGTATAGTTTTCCACTAAATTTTGGACGCTGAATTTAATGATGTGTGTCCCAGAACGATTGGCAACCACCGGAAGAAGTTATGGGTCAAAATGGGTATGTATCCACCCATTTTGTATGTGTCAGGATTTCTGGTGCCTAGGCGTGTGGGGTATCATATTCCACTAAATTTTGGACCCTGAATCGATTGGAATGGGTCTGGGACCCGCCACACCCACTGTTTCCCCCATTCGAGGAATAACCAACCCGTGTGTAAGAATTTGCAGATTTTTTTGGTCTTTGTTTTTGAGAGGAACATAGGAATTTGCCTTGATTTCCATGGGGAGGCTATGAGACCATCGGATTAATCCTCTTGGGGTCTTAGTTCCACATCGTACGAATCTTCTGAACAAAGAACGAAATTGAAAAGAAAACCGCTAATTTATTAGAACTATACCAACCTTACAAACAGCAAGTCCATCCAATCAGTCCGTTTTCATTGATGTTCAGAGAAATACAAATAATAGCACTTGACCCTGACAGGGAAATTCATTCCTACGTATTCAGAAAAGTGGAAATGACCAATCTGCGGCAGTCCCCAACGGACTATAATCTGTATGTTGGATGTTGAATTTACAAAAATTATTAAACTGGGGCACCTTTCAATAAAGTAGGTCGTTCAGCAAGTTGAACAACCGATTGAGCCGATGTTTTAACGTTTATTTCACCTCAACACTTCAGGACACTATTTTTAGATGAGAAATTATGTTGATAGAAGAATTGATTGGTGCGTCCCTGAAGAGAAAGTCCCTGAGATCTCCTTGCTCGGGGACAACATGTTTACGAAAGAAAACCCATTCAAGAAGATTCACTCTGATTCCATTGAAACTCAAACCATCGCGAATCGCAACCAGACGACGCCCCTTGTACGCTCTACCTGCCCTGTTGCGCAGAACAAATTGAAACCCAAGCAAATCGCGGGATTTCCACAAAAACCGGCAACATCTTACGACAGAATTAAGCTTCAGGAATAACTAGGAATGCTTATGAGGGAACTGGAAAGACGAATGGAAGATGCGCGCACTGCGTGCAATCTCTACACCACGCACTCCTTTCCTCGTTTGTTCCATGTTATTAAAGGTGCAACTAACGTTTGCAAAAGCTAGATAAGAAACTGTAATAATTATTAATTCTTTGCATGTTCAAGAAATTATAGAAAACAGATTAATTTTTAGGCCACGGCACGAAAAATTCAAAACCTGTTTTGGTTGGTTATTCCTTGAATAATTAACCCATGTTTTCATGTAAAAAGTCGATCCCTCCGATTCGCCCCCAAAACCTTTTTCTGGACGTTTCAAGGTGTCTAGATCAAAAAAGTCAAATGTCCCTCCGCCGTACGCGCCGTTTTTGGAAGTAGAAAAATGTCTACAAATCCGAAATTTGGATCAAGGGTTTGTTCCCGGCTCTAGTTGGTCCTCGATACTTTTCAGCCCGATCGGACCAAATTTGGGTGGGATAGGGGTTCTAATGTGTATTTAAAAAAATGGATTTTTGAGATTTTTTGCAATCTAGGTGTGTGGGGTATCATTCTCCACCAAATTCTGGACGCTGAATAAGCAACCCGTGTGTATGAATTTGCAGCGTTCAAATCATCAAACTATGATGAAATTACAAAATAAGGCTTGAATTTATAAGTACTCATTTTCAATATGGGTCCTTATGCTCTGTCAGGTCGGCGATATTGTCGGTAGCACGATGCAGAATTTGATTCATTTTCAAATATCCAAAAACGCTGTTCGCAAAATTCACAGGCTATACAGTCCCAGATTTTTTAAAAACAATAACCATTGATGATCAAGTTGTTACTACCCAACTTTATCCTACGTATTGTGCGTACAGTTACATCATAATACTCGAACTTCGAAAGAGCATTATGTAAGAGAATATTTTGAACTTATTGGTCATCCTTGACTTATCGCAATGACTCGTTTGAGACAGATCCGGACGTGTCAAGGGTCCACGAAAACTGGACCTCCCGCGGAGAATGCATCGGAGAGCTCTACTTAGGGATGTTGCACGCATCACCTTCTTGTCAATAGCTTTCGTACTTCACGAACATTCACGTTTTATTCTAATTCAAAACAAGAGGCTTATTGGTGATAAGCAGGTTGATGAACAGGAGAATTCCATCATCGGCCATTTCTGCTCCAATATAAGACTGAATTTGAGTTTCCTATGTGTTTCTCACCCCAATGCAAGGAAATGAGCCACAATTATAAGAAGAGCTCACCCCACGGGTTATGCTAACCCCCCCCCCCCCCCCCACTGCAAGCAGTGAGGACACAGCCTTGAACGGCTGGAATGATTGTCCCTTCATCCAGCAGGGCTTAGATAGGGAGTAGTAAACTGCTCCCCCTAAGTACCGAATTACGGTAATTCGTGCGTTCTAGCTCGCACTACTGCTTAAGCAGAGTGGTTCCCGAGTGTTGCACCTCAACTCTCAGAGCTGGTCTGTATTGGTACATCCTACACAGATTTTTGACGGAGGTTTCCCCCTTCTCCCCAAAGCGGTCCAGTCTCCTGTCCCACTCGGAGAGTAGCGCTTCAAGGGATGCGGTCCCTCAGTTTTGGCCAGCATTTATTACACCCTGCCGGCCAAAGGGACAGTCAGTTGTTAGGCCCGAACTGACCAGGGGGCAGAGCGCTCCAGTTAGCGCTCATCGAGTCCCGAGCTGTTGTTGGTCGCCGCCGTTGTCTCTTGGCACCTGCAGATGTTGAGTCCGCAAAACTGGAAGAGACATCTCAGCAATGCGAATCAACTTGCTGTACCCCGCTTACGTAGCCAGGATCTCGCTCCTCTGTAGGCTGTCCAACCTGCATTGAGCTCGCTCCGCTGCAAAGTTGGGGCAATCCCGGATGATGTAGCCCGCTGACTCTGCAGGTTCGCCGCATGCACACGGTAGATCCGGTGCAAGTTTGAACCTGCACCGGTCCCGCAAATTCACCGTGTCCCGTCACGAATTGCATCGCACTGTGCTGAGGCACGAACCACCGCCGCATATTGAGACGCAGTCGGAGCAGGGCAGCGCAGGGCAGGGTAGCGCAGCCGGCACAGACACTTGTGTCGAGACACAGATTACTGCGCCGCATTGCTCGACTGTGCACGTTTTTCTACTGTTGTGTAATGGATCAAGAGGAGAAACTAATCGAATTAGTGCGTGTTTATCCTGTTTTATATGACACCAGTCATAGTAAATAAATGAAGAGCAAGTACAAACAAGAAATATGGGAGAAGATACAAAAACTTCAGTTCCGATTGGTTTTTGAGCATTGCATCCCTCAGAATAAATAAGAGGTCGGATCATACGATGAACTTCTTCAAATTCAGCTCTATTGAGGCGAAAATAGTTGATGAACCTTTCACTACACAACTCTTTTGTCATAACAAAGTCCCCTTGAGAACTTCTTTTTTTCAGGTAGTCACTATTTTTACGCTTATTCTTTCTTGTTCTCTGGCGAAGTAGCAATAATAAGTCAAGATCGGCATCTGAATCTGACTCAGAACTCAAGTCCAAATATTTCGACAACATGCTCTCAAGTACTCACTTCACACACCAGACACTTTCCTATTTGACACTGCTTCTCAATATGCGAAGTCAACTGTGCGACGCAGATTTTTTGCCGATGCTGCCTTGTGCTTTGCTGCGCTGCCTGGACCGTGCCGCACAGCTCAATATGCGCTCTAACCGGTCCCACTCGGGATATAGGAGAGCACCACTTTTACGAATACATTGTCCTCGTACTCGGCCTGCCATGCTTCGATGAGCTTGCACCGCACTTCAGCCACTAGTGGACTAGTAGTAGTAGATCTCGTTCGTGGGTACCAATATGAGACAACAAGGAACAAGACACGGAAGCTCTTGTCGCGCAGAAAAATAACCAGATCAGCTAAAATGTTTTTATTGCCGTACAAAGTAATCGCCCCCTATTTCGAGTCCTGGTTTCCTTCCCAACGTTTTTGTGCCCCAAACAAGCCTAGGCCAAATAATGTTTTTTTTTTTTTTTTTTTGGTTTTTGTGTGGTTGGTTATTCCTTGAAAATCTCTCCGATTCGGCCCAACATGTTTTTTTGGACATTTCTAGGTGTCTAGACCAAAACTATGTCCGACCGCAGTACGCCGAGTACGTTTCGCAATAGTTCGGCTGTAAGAAACAGACAGATTAGTTTGAATGTAATCTGGTAGCCAATCTAACTTTTTTATCGGCCGATACTGAATCGCTGTAGTGTGCGCATATGCATTCCTCTCCATACTGATAAGACCAAACTATTGCCTGATAAAAAGTCTGCAGTCTCCGGGGGCCCTTACCTATTATAAACCCATTCTCAATCTAGTCAAGATAACTGCATTATTTGACCGTGAACTCACGGCACAGAAGAAAAGATTATCCGCTTGTTGGTTGGACAGAAAGTGCTGAACAACGTCTCCGCCTTCTTCCAACCTTGTCCTTTGGAAATTTCTTCGTCAAGCGAGTGTAATGCACGCCAAGCCTTCACGCTACGAGGACGAAGGTTTTTAACTATCTAGATTGGTCTGATTGGCACGAGTTTTGTGCATACGTTTTGACTTCATTAACTTCTTTACCTCATAAAGCTAAATTCAATGATTTAGAGGCGAAACAAGAAATACCAACGCCTCAGCGATACGTTACAAAAAAATATTCATAGGTATCAGAGAATAAGAGAGGATGCAGGCCAAAGTATTCACCGTACATTTTGCCCACTCTCTCATTTTTTGCACCCCAAGTAAAAACGGGACCTTGCTCGGGCTACCTCGACCTTGTCTAGACCCCATCCAGTTCATTCTCCCGATACCGACTTTCCCTTCGCTCCACAACCAATCGTATTCTTCTTACGAAAATTCCGAATAGGAAAAGGTTTGAGTTCTCTTTACTTAACCCAAATGGGAGGATACTATGCAAGAGTGATAGATGCATGCATGGAAACGACCAGATAGAATACAATCATAAATTTAGGACTAGAAACGTTGCTTTACGAGTGGTCAAAAGTTCATCCGCTTTCTACAGAAGCTCCTGCAACCGGGGTGGTCATCATTTTTTCCTTCGTACGACGTGCACAGAGTCACGTCTAGAAGCTACATGCTTCCTGCGGATGTAGGAAGATGGTTGGAAAGAGAAAATCAGAATAATTCCGAGATTCTTAAAGAAGGATGGAAAAGGCGAGATGTTCGTGTCGGGCCCCGGGGTTCCAGAAGAGAATGGAATACTAACAAGAAATGAGAACCGCCTCAGGTAGAGGATGTGTTCACTGGACGGAAATAGAATATGAACTTCATTTCTTCGACATTCATAGAACAATATCCGCGTGTGTGTATATGCAAGACCAACCGACGGTTTCATTTCCTTATGCCCAGCATTCGGTAAATAAATGAGTAGACTGACCAATAACGTATCAGCCTAGTAACATCTTCGTAGTATTGCCTATTAAAAGCGGTTTAGCCTTCCTGCAGCTACTTGAGTATTTAGTAACATGAAAGTCAAATATACATATATATATATATCGAGAGAGACTAAAGAGTTCAGGGAACATTAACATTAATATACATTAAACTTCCCAATGTTACGAATTTCGATTTACAAACGGAAAAGGAAAACAACTCCGTTTCTCAGACAGGATGCCCAGAAATCGTTGAAGGTACACTTTCGAGGCTTAAAAGCTTCTTGATACAATGCATACAATTATACAACTAGGTTTCCCACGATACTTTAACGACCTCAACTTGGAGTGCACGCAGGCACCTACGTAAAAGAACCTTGCGTATTCATCTGCGATGAAAAGTGAAAACAGCACCTAATCATGCAAAGTTTACATGGATTTAGCGTAATGTAAAAAAGTCACCGCGACTCGGAGGTCCAGTTCCCCCACTTAAGTCATTAATGAAATTACTTGAGAGAAAAAACGGATCTCAATAATAAAGTAGAGGCCAATCTTATACAGATTTTTTTTTACTCTCTTTTTCAAGTTCGTTGTACCAAATTAGGTTGGAAGTGGGATTGTCTGTGGTTGTGACATTACACCTAGAGCGTAATAGTTAAAAGATTATAATCTCACTTATTATTGGCAATGCCTCACTTCAAATCAGACCAGAAGGTCAAAAACAGCCATAGGAAAGTAGTCTCCGACGAAACGTCAGGCTCGGAAAATGCATCTTTGCGTAGATTCCACCTCAGGCCACTTGAGACGTTCATCAGGTTCTGAAGGAGATCGCGATAAGTAATTTGAACATTCCATTAACGCAAAAATAGGAACTTTAGGAAAAATATTTCGAAACTTCCTCGGACGAAGAACTGGAACGGACAGCATTGGAAACCTTTGAACAACAAACGGCGTGTATCACATCTTTTTGCAGCACTGTTACAGAAGAGTTCTTTTTGGCCTTGCGAAAAACAGATATAATCAAGGAAAAATTCGTGACATTTGAACCATTAACAAATTCTCATGTGAAAAAGTAACTTTGTAACTAACACTCGGTTATATTAATTCTCGGTTCGCTGAATTTAACCAAAAACCCCCTTTTATTTAAGAGGAAATATTTAAAAAACCAGAACTTTTGAGACCTATCAAGTCCCCAAGTGGGTTGGTACGCTAACGGAAGCCAGAGTCTGCAGGAGCATATTTATACAGCTGTGTAATACAATTCGCCATGTTTTTGGACGCCCCATTCGATATGCTGACTCGATTGATCCGCAGTTCTATTAGTGAATGATGAGTGAATATACGAGCTGAATAGAATAATTCCTTTCAAGTATCTGATGAAGCCTATGAATGTTTCAACATCAAGCTTAATTATCAAAAATTATTTAGTCTAAACAGCTCTAAAGTACCTACGCCATAAGGCTAGTTGCGAGGGGATACGTTGTGAACCCGAAACCAAAAATTCATTTGACAGCCCTTCGTCTGAGCTAACTTTTATGCACATTAAATAAAGCCTAAGTAAAACGCTAAATTCCTTCACAGGGGTTGGTTATTCCTTGGACCAGGAGCATGGGGGAAATGCAGTGTTCCGGACTCATTCCAATCGATTCAACATCTCACAATTGAAAAATGATACCCCACACGGCCTAGGTACCCAAAAACCCATCCGAGCGGGTTCATCATTGGTAGGGAGGCATTTGACACTAATGAAGTGTCGAGCATTAAGTATCTGACCATAATTATTGGAACATCGAATAGGAACATCTATTGATAAATTAGAACCAGCCTTTCATCCCGAAGAACACAACAAAATGATTATAGGCAAGTAACGGGGAGCGGCCTCCTACACATCTGATTGAGATAAAAAGGCATTATTTTGATCTAGACACCTTGAAACGCCCAGAAAAACATTTCTGCTTTTTTTTTTTTTTTTTTTTTTTTTTTATTTTTTATTAATTTAACTTTTAGTATATAACAATACTCTTTGTTGTGACAGTTTGGTAGTGATACATGCAGCCCTTTGCAGAGATTGCGTGGAACTTGATTGAAGGTCACTGTCCATTAACAGTCCTTCCGAATTTGAATAGCACACGAGTTCTCGAGTTCATTCACTGTCACTGATGGTTGGTAGGATGTCTATTGTACGTTTTCGTTTGAGTCTTCTTGATCCTTGGGGGCGGCGTTCTAGGGATGTCCAATAGGCTGCGAGGGCTTGATTTGGGTGGGGGTGAATGCTGGAGTGTAGTCTGGTAGAATTGGTTCTGATGCAGTCCATTACTTCAGGTATGTCCAAGTCCCGGAGTCATATTTTTTTTCTGCTTAAAAACATAGGTTGATCATTCAAGGAATAACCAACCAATGCTACGACACACAACAACACCACAATACATGCTACAACAACATGCTATGACAACAAGAAGGAAGGAGACCTGCTTAGAAATACCAAAACGCTCTACTGAATGCTATAGTAAATCATTTTTGATAGAAAGCATAAGAATCTTCAATAGCAATGTGGAGCTGTTCAATGATGCAAAAACTGTTACGCAATTCAAACAGAGGCATTTTGAGAAGCTGATGATTAGAGATTAGTGTTGGAGAGAAAATTTCAATGTTGTATTTGAAGTATTTATTTATTTATTATTATTATTTAATTAATTTAATTATTAGTTTTGAAATAAGTTGAAATTATGTTATATTTAAAGTTATTATTATTATATCCTGACTAATTTTGTTTGTGTTATTTTATAAAGTGTATTTGTCCTGCAGGAAGAGTGGGCTTTTAGCCTAATACAGGACAGATTAATAAATCAATCAATCAATCAATCAACCAATAGCAGATTCTCAGACCCTCATTCTTTGAGCCGTGCAAAGTAGGTTTTTAACAAAGCCTCATTTTTTTGGTTGGTTATTCCTTGAATAATTAACCTATGTTTTTTAAAGAAGAAGTCAAGGGTAGGTGGTTGCTTTCCAAGGTGGGTTCATGTAAGTACTTTGTATCAAAACTAACTTCTTGACCCGTAAACAACGTCCGCCAGTGTGAGGACCCGTCAGAACAGATTCTGCGTCCATGGAAATCGACTCAGTCGCCCAAAAGTAAGTAAAGCATGATTGGTTACCCAAACAGCTCTACATTAGAGAGGGTCAGTCTTACATAACATATCTGGTGCACTGGGCGAGCGCTTTCGACGTGAGGACGTCATTGTCGAGCCAACTAATCAAAAACAACTCTCCTTACATCATAGGCCTACATACCAAGCATGTAGCCAATATTTTACTACAGCATTTTGTCGTACAGTAACACTTGGGCCAAACAGCGTGAACATCTAAGCTACAAATTCTCTTCTGTTATATTTTTTCCAATCTTCCCACCCGTACAATGAAATGGTGATTCTGCTCTAGCAGTCTAGCCAGTCTTTCACCAGGGAACAACTGTCACCAAAGTTATCATTATTTATTCTATACAGCGCTACGAAACCGTCTAGCCGAAAAGTGAAGGCTGTACATGAAGTGGTAGATACATTGAAGCACGTACGAAAAAACATTTGGGAGTAGCTGGCCTCCTCGTAGCTGTACGACGAGAAAACCCTCCATATCAGTATGTAACACGATATCAACTTCATCATGAATGATCCACGCATATCGATTCAGTTTCAAACGAACTTTTGTTATCTTCGAACAATCTTATGAAACGATAAGTGATTCGACAGCGACAATGCACCAGACTTCCTCGAACAAGTCGATGATTGGCCGGTTCGCCTCCGATTACAAAAGTCCACTCTTTTCCACAATGCTCCACGCAGGAACGCGTTACCTACACCACTCGACAAGATTTTCGTCTCCAGTTACTTGATTCGATTGGGTAAAAGTAAACAAAAAAGGAATGTGTGACACTTCAAAAGTTTCGGAGTAAACATATTAACAATACATCCAAAAATATCAATAGAATACTCATATTTTCAAAAGTATCGATATTTTTAAGTACCTGTCAATACTTTTTTTTAAATGGTGTTTTAAACTAAAGATGAATGAAACGATAACGTATAAAATTGGATAATGGCGGAAAAGAATAAACGAAGCCTTTTCGCTGTATGTGTCTGGCGTCACAACAGCTGCAATGGCCAGTGTAGCCAACTACTAATAAATAATTATAATAGTTAAATAATTAAAATAAAATTGTATTTTGCATACTAATTTGTACTATACTAAATTTAACAAAAAACTTGAGTGGGTACTGTAGGGACTGTTAGACAGGAGGCGAGAAAGAAATGAAGAAAAATCTGCTAATGAACCACTTTTACATTTTTGGGCATCCTCTGAGAAGCAGCAGGCTTCCCAGTGGTTTTGAAAGCGACCAATTCACACAGATTCACACGGCACGTTGTATGCACAATGCTCACTCAGGTTTTGCACACTTCTGGAGGAAGTAACCGCTGCTCTAATTGCGAAGAACAGACAGACTATTGCAAAATCGGTAGTCCGTCGACAGTTCCTGTCAGTGGTTACATAGGCTGCTCTGCGTAGGAGAAAAAACGTGGAGGTACAAACTTTTAGTCAGAAATATGTTAAGTTTACGGATGGGATCGAGCTCTTTCTTAGTGATAAAAGGTTTGTTCGCACAAGCACCCAAACCAGTTTCCAATCCAATTTTAGGGAGAGAGGGTGGGGGACAATTTGTGGGACACCCTGTATAATGAGCACGAAATAACGACCGACCTTAAAATTCTATTCTGTTCCCTGTGATAGAATTTGCAGCGTGTTGTGATCTATTCACCTCAAAACGCAATCGGTAAAATTTTGGGGGAAAATGAGAGGTTGACCTTCATGAAAACATGGGTTGGTCATAAAAAGGAAACCAACCAAGACGGCGAGAGAAGAAAAAAGGCGGAGAGAACGGCGGTGGCTGAGGGAACGCGGGATCGGGTCAAACGCGTTCGCAGAACACCTTGGTTCCAACCAGTTGGAAACCGTTTAAAAGTTGGTAGAGGTCGCGCGTGCGCACTGCCCAAACTCCAACCAGTTTGAAATCGGTCAGCAAACTGCTACTGCGAACATACCTAAAAAACGCTGCAAATTCTTACACACGGGTTGGTTATTCCTCGAACCAGGCGCATGGAGATTCATTTCTTCAACATGGGGGAAACAGTTGGTGGGGCGGATCTCGGACCCATTCCAATTGGTTTAGGGTCCAAAATTTAGCGGAAAATTATAATCCACACGCCTAGGTACCAGAAATCTCTAAAACATTCAAAATGGGTAATAGATACTCATTTTGACCCATAACCTCTTCCAGTGAGTGCCAAATTGGCACTGCCAATCGTTCTGGGATCGTTTTCATTGGATTCAGCGTCCAGAATTTAGTGGAATATGATACCCTACACACCTAGATTGCAAAAAATCTCAAAAATCCATTTCGAAATTCACATTTTGACCCCTATCACACCCAAATTTGGTCCGATCGGCATGCAAATTTTCGAGGACCAACCAGAGCCATGAACGGACCCCTGACCTAAACTTCAAATTTTTAGAGTAGTTTCTACTACCGAAGTCGGCGTGAACGGCGGACGGACATTTGCTAGTTTTAATCAAGACACCTTGAAACGCCCAGAAAAAAAATTTGGGCCGAATCGGAGAGATTGACTTTTTGCATGAAAACATGGGTTGATCATTCAAGGAATAACCAACCAAAAATTAAGTGGTAAATAAAGAGGTAAATGTAACCCGCGCCACATTGGGAAGCAAGGGTCAATGATACGCACAATATAAGTGAAGTCCAGGTTAAATGTCGTTAGAACTTAGGTTGCTGTATACTTTCTACAGGCGTCATTAGGCCAGTAGTAAGTCCCTACTGATGTAAGTAATTAATTAGTTCCAAGCGCCTCGCCGTTGGTCCAGTGGAAAATTAGGGATTATCTTCCAAATAAATGTGATTTGAGCACAAAGATGATAAAATTCAAATGAACCAGTAACCTTACAAAGAAATTCCACACTCCGCCCGATGAAATCCGACCTACTTTCAGTATGACGACCATTCCGACGAGTATTTTATTTGTATAAGCAACGCTGTTGTCCTTACTCCGAAGATGGAGGTTTTTCACAACCGGGCGAGACCTGTCTTGGAACTAATAAGCGTAGGTATCAGCCCATGTCGATCATAATCGTCACAGCGTGGGCGAGCGATCACCGACATTCCTGAGAAGCTGGGTCACTTGGAGAGCGACACAGTTCGGCATGTAACCAACGAACTGACTCCTTACAAGGCCTTACCCTAGTGATAGTACAAACAGAAAAGTAACCTTCGGCCACTTCAAGACGGTCCTCTTCATCAAAAAATAATGAAGACAAAAACTAATTGGGGCTCTCAAAGGCGCGGTGGAACGAGTCATTACCATCCGATCGTGTTCCTCCAAAGCCAATCATTATGGCATCAATACCCTCGTTGACATTTACTTGATTAGACGTGATTGTCAATGCCAGACCACGAACTGCGTCTACTACAATCGATTTTCTACGCAGTGGAAATTGACTCTTCAGTTCATTTCAGTTCATTGACCAATGACGGTGGCGACTAACTTATGAGTTGTAGGTTGTCAACCCTCAAAGCAAGTGGTAGGAGGTAGCGTCATGGAGCTCGGCGTCATTATTTTTTCGGTCAGTTGAAGGACCATTGTACAATACGGCCAAAGAGAATAATTTTATGTCACTGATATAATTTAATTAAAAAGGTCAGGAGGTGGCCCAGGAACCATAGCGCCAGCTACCATAGACTAACTATTCAACCAATTGACTTGGGGGGGTGTCAGTCTCTTAAAGGGGTGACCCCCCCTCCCCCAGTTAGAAAACCTATTAATGGAGGCAGTTAAGCTAGATTTATATTACTTTCAATGCCGTTACGCGGGCAGGTTATAACAAAGTTTAACAGCGTTTGCCCGAAGACGAGGGAAAGGCAAAGTACAACAAAACTTGTCAGAATAAATACCACCAGAAAACGCAAAAATTGATCGAGTTTGTGACTTGATCTCTCATTGCAGAAAATCAATTTCGTTTTCAATGCCTTCTCGGCAGGGACCCGATTACAGATAAGCTGACTCCCGAAGTAATCAAAATCTGGAATCCGGGCCTACCTATGCGTCAGCTTGAAAGGGAAACTACGTTTTGGTCATGAAAAGCAGGTGGACCTTTCACTTTCTGCATAACCGACGACTCAAACATCCTTGTGAAGGAGAGCCTGTATGACGAGTCAAGCCGGTTATAATAGTTCCCAGGCGATGAGTGGGTACGTTCGTCGCGCAGAAAACAGTAAGAACGAGAGCATTGAGCAGACTACCCTCATTAGCTCTACCTGCAGTGACGATTCAGTGCAGGAGTGGCAGATTCCAAGTCATGGTGACTTTTCTGCCGCACGGACGTTACATTGAAGAAACTTGTCCATTGTTGCATTTAGTCGGTGTGGTCACCGAAGCCCGTTGGTGAAGTACCCATGTGAACCCAACACCCCCCTCCACCACTATAAAGATTGAAACGAGGTACCTACTCGTATTTTGGGGATTGGAGGGAAACGTGCGGGAATAACATTCGGTTGGTCAACGGATGCGATATACATTTTGCGAGTTTCGAACGCGTACGGTCCAACCCGTTCATCCTTGATATATGAAATCTTCAGCGGCGTTCCTCATAGTTGCGCAGCTTCTGAGAACCCTTCCATGGGAACCCATCTCTGACGACATGTGTCTTATTGTTTGGAAATCATTTCAAGCCATCGCATTTTACATGCTCTAGCTCGAGTTCCAAGTGTATCAATGGAAGTTACCAAATAACGTAGTTGCTCCCGAGATGGACATTTACATGCACGTAGTATTCGACACTAGTCGAGATTTGAAACTGAAACTGTAGCTCTCGAGCAAAAAATACCCGAATGCTCTTAGTTCTACAACCGGTCTAAAAAGGCCACTCAGAACAAAGCCAGGCTGAAACAAGTCAAACAGCAAAAACAGAATGTCAAAGAAATTATACAACGATTTATTATTATTTGATTTGAATAGTATTGGTTCCGCACAATCTAGACCCCCTCCCTCCATCCAAATACACCTTGAGACGCCTTCCTGTACCTACTTCATGTTTATGATTTTGGGAAATTTCTTCTTCGAAGGTAGAGTTAGTGAACTAAGATTCTCATGAGATTTTCGGAGGAAATTACCGTAGCCAAGGTTGGCGAAAATCCTCGTAAAAAAACATAATTATGCGGAAGGTCTCAAATAAGCTGAATTTGGTTTGGTAAATGGTAATGGAGAGGATTCCATTGATAGTAGTTCTTGTATTATTTGAATTTTACTAAATTTTCTATTCTTCTGGATAACAAAAAATATTCTCTTCGAAAATTCCAAAATACATTTTTATCGTTTGTTGTTGTTGGTGGTTACGGACCGAAAAAAACCTAAATTGCAACTTGGAAAACCCTAAATTTGCTCGTCGTAATCGCTTTTAGCTTGGTAGCCGTAAACCGGGTTTGAGTATGGGCCAATATGGAGATTCTCAAAATCGGGTTTCAATAATTGTTTGGGATCCAGGCTTGTGGGATGTAAACCTCTGACAAACCGTGGCGCACGCCGATTAAGAAGGTTAATTCCTTCAACCAAAAAATCTCTTTTAAAAATAAAATCTAAGAACGAATTTGCAACATTTTGTTGTACGATTACTTGTATAAGTGTAATATTGGTTTCAAAATACGCTAAATTCAGCCGTCGGAGGTAATTTCAACCGACGCAAGCCTCAAGTATCCCTTTTGTTCCTTTTGAATTCCCTTGCTACCGCTGTCAGCACGCAGCAGGAAGGAACGTCTTGGCATAGAATTGGATCGTTATCCTCGGCTCCGCTAGGCAGTGTATAGTGCGGGTGCGGCCCCATCACCCAGGGCGCCACGACCAAAGGTGTCCTGTTCTTATTTTCTCTTGCATAACTTAAAGAGCACTGTGTGGTTACGCTTTTTTATTAAATAATGGTAACCAGAATTTTTTATGTAATATTCTCGCAATGAAAACAGGTGGACCCTCTAACAGCGCTGTCTAATCCTTTAATGCATACCTGTCTACTATGGAGTAGGTCTCTACGTGTTTATATCATCCAGAGCATTAATTCAGTCATAAGTCCCTTCGTAAGAAATTCAGTACATACCGCTATCGGTGATGGTTTATTATTTTTATTTTCCTAATATATATTTACATTTATCTAGTCCTTTGCCGAGAAGCTCCATTGATGGCACGTCTACAAAGCTGAAAGTTTCGGAGGGTTGACCGATTCAAAGGCCCCCATAATTATCGAAGACCGTTGCTTGCATAACCGGTTAATTTGAACGACCCTTAT
The DNA here is from genome assembly GCA_019603395.1 of Cyrtorhinus lividipennis. Taxonomy (NCBI): domain Eukaryota; kingdom Metazoa; phylum Arthropoda; class Insecta; order Hemiptera; family Miridae; genus Cyrtorhinus; species Cyrtorhinus lividipennis. The sequence goes on from CM034000.1 coordinate 4,805,086, forward strand.
AAGTGGAATGAGATTTATGTAAGCCGCAACCTCACCAGAGGATCATCACTTTATCAACTGTTCACAAGAGGCGGGGCAGTCGGTCAACTTGGGCGAAGTGCGTTTCGAAGTTTCTTACGAAAGATGAGGAAGTCCTCGATTGAGCTTGTTTCGGCTCTTCCAAACCCTTAAGACGAAATCTCGAAAATCATTCTATTTAACATATCTTTTGTAACAATGCCGATAAACGTTTGCTTTAATAGGTGTACGCTCGTATAAACGCTAGTAGCAAATTAGTACTTACGTCAACTGAAACTGTCAAAGTGACCAACACACTTTAACGATGTCGTTAGGAGGGGTATCATCCAACAAGCAGGTTCTAGAGGATTGGTTGCAAAACAACTTATTCGAGGAAAACGTTTGTTCATTTTGTTTTCAGAAAGCGTGCGACGACCGATTTTCAACCATAACGATGAAACCTAATAATACTAAACTCCATACTAGCTCCTCCTTCACATTTTAGACAAATTAAAACTGGAGAAGTACTACAGGTAACAGGGAGGGGAAAAAAGCCCAATGCAACTACAAATTTCGTATGGGAATGTTCTAAGCATTCGCTAAGGGGTAAAATTACCAAAAAAAAAACTAAATGCAGCGAGTAACCAGTCATGCCTAACATTTCAATCGTGAGCTGGATTTTTACAAGAATTTAAATTTGTCGAGAATTCAAGATTTAGGGAACGTATAAAGGTTTCTGAGTACCTAAGATTGTACAACCTTCGTTTATATTTTATTTAATGAGCAAACAGAGGGGTTTTCCTTCATTCCTTGAAACAAAATAATAATTACTATCGAAAAACGTATTTACTATCATCGACTACTTATATTTGAATAATTAATTATTTAGTAAGTTTTTAAGGACAAAGAGGGAACCATTAATTTGGAGATATTCGATTTAATTTACTGTTTGTTATGCAGTAGGCCATTATTTTTGTACATAGTTTTCTTAGTAAGTTCGTTCTATTTGTTATTTAGGTCCTTGCGTATAAAGCATACTTACCATTTAGGATACACAAGACATACGACGTAAAGGAACAGTATAATTTAATCTTATTCAAATACGACTAATTCGTTATTGTGATTTTCCTAGCCCCAGCACAAGCATAGCTTAAAGACTGATGGGATTAGCAAATCATTGTGTTAAATAATATATTTTTATTTAGAAAAAAATATGCACTATGCAACTTGAATTGTGGGAGCCCAGTCAAATTATTTTTCATATCGATCGAAGGAGTAGTTCATGCGTAAGCAATTGAAGGAATACTGTTCAGTAGCGTCCAGCGTTTGCTACTTGCTGTTAGGCAAGCCAACTACAGTAAGTTAAGCAGCCACCCACCAAATCGCTGTGAGATCATCTTCACTCATTGAGGCATTTTTGAGTACTGAAATAAGCTACAGCCCCCAGCACTTTTTATCGTGTAGGCTCTTGGTTTTATCAACGACAGAATTTTACCTTGTCTTCGGCGAGCCGATAGCGTCCGGGCGGTTGATGTCTCGTTCTGGAGAATAACCAAGACGTCACGCGGATTTAACAAAGAACTCAAAAGCGAACGGACATAACACGGTAGAACACTTTCCACTCAAAGACTGAAGACGGACTTGGAGACGCAGGGACGCCGGGCCCCTCCTACTCGACTTCTCCTACCTTCAATGGCTCCCTGCATCCCAAGGCATTTCACCTCATGTCTTCCCTCAGCAAGATCCGATAAACCGCGAGAACTCCAAAGCGGCTGTGACCGTTCGAGACAACATTCTGTTCGAATGCTAATTAATGTGGGTTACGATTTATCACCACCTCATGTACCGTCATCGACGTGTGTGAATTTATTTCGGCAATCAGTATGCAGGGTAGAACGACTACGGTTCCTCGATGAGCCTGTCGTTCATCCAGAAAGATATCTAAGAGCAAGATGATTGGCCAGAGTAGTTCCTAGTCCATTCCTGCAGAGCGATGACTGTGATTCCCAATTTATTAAATTGAGTGCTAGGAACTTCGCTGGGTCAGGATACATATTATTGGCCTCCAGCTGAAAGACTAAAAGAGTGAACCGGTTATCCAGCACTCAGTTTGTCTTCACCCCAGAGTAGAATTGACTGTTTTCTGCAGAATGTAATTTACTTTGACTTGATACGGCATTGTTTGTACCTACACTTATCGATCAAGAAATTGTTAGTCCATTTTAACGCTATGGATCATTCTAATAGGTAGCATTCATCTGTCCAGATTTCACACAAGAGAAATGCCATTCTTTGATGTACAAACAATGCTAAACCAGCAGATTTCTCGGCTCTAGCCTCAAACATGGGTATTTTAGAGGTTGCTAGCTTCTAAAGGAATTCTGCGCTCCTCAAACTTGCCATCAGACATGTGAGCAGCAAAATCTCGGTAGAGATAACAAAAATAACTAACCTATTTACACCGTTTATTTACATGCCAACATTACAAGAAGACGTTCAATGACACTATTCGTTTCCCATTTCCATGGCAAGAATGTCGTCCTCCTCGTCGAGATCCTCAGATTTATTTTTGGATTCATCAATGTCAAATGTTGATTTATTCATTTTCTTGCCAGCGTCTGAGAAATTACGTAAGTTCGGATACATAAACACAGATACGAATATTCGGTTCATTTTGAAATGTGGTACTCAGTATCCACTTACTCGATTCATCATCGTGAAAATGTTTTGCAGTTCTTTTTCGGATCTCTGTAATGTCTTCAGAGGACTCTGCCCATTCAAGCACCAATCTTCGTCCGAACAAGTGAGTGCTCTGACCAAGAGTTTCCATAGCTCTCTGCAAATGCAGCGAATCAAAATTCGTTAAGAATGAGTGTCCTGAGCCAAACATGGAGTTTTTTTCAACTTCCATGCAGAAAAATATACGACTCTCCGCAGATTCAATCCTGATTATATCTCCACTTACTTTGGCATCGTGTTTAGAAACAAATTCAACAAATGCGAATCCTCTGTGGGGACCCGTCCCAACAAGCTTTTTTGGTAGTCGCACGAACTTCAACTCTCCAAATGTCCTACGAATCGAAACACACACGTTATCCCTTTGATAATGTGCAACAATGCAGAAACACAGGCAAATCAACTCTGTGAATAATGTGTATTAAATAACACAAATAAAATTTCCACCCACTTGAAGAGATCGAAAATTTCTTTCTGGTTCGCCTGGAACGGTATGTTTCTGACAATCAGTTTTGTACCCGTTTGGTTTTTCATGTTGGTGGTTTTTCTCGAATTGAAAACGTCAATGCTGAAAAAAAAAGTAGAAACATTAGGGTCACCTCTTGAAGGCAATAATATACAAGGACTTGAGGATTATAGCACACAACAATGACTAGGCGTACATAATAATTATGCGGTTTTACAAAGAAAATCATTGATAGTCTGTAGCGTAGTTGATAATTGTGAAAAACGTCTCATCTAAATAATGTGGTTCTTACGGCAAAGTGCGGTTTGATCGTTTCAATTCCAGGCTATGGCCCTGCAACGTGGAACCCTGAAGAGTTTTTAGGGCCTCGTTCAATGCAGACTTCCTATAGAAATGGACGAAGCCGTAGCCCATTGATAGCAAGGAGCCCGGCTTTTTTGGGTCTTTTTTCTTCGATACTGTAACACTAGCTATGGGGCCACACCGGAGGAAGTGCTAAACAGAAAAGAGAGGGAGTTTTAACACTGGACATTCAAAAGGGCTGTTTTATTTAGAATTCGTACAAAACTATAAAAGTTAATTTCTGAATCAATCAAGGTTACCAATATGCGTGCCTGAATCATTCATTAAAGATTCTTCGGACATTTCCGGTTGGTTATTCCTTGAATAATCAACCTTTTTCTGGGCGTTTCAAGGTGTCTAGATCAAAATTAGTAAATGTCCGTCCGCCGTCCTCGCCGACTTCGGTAGTAGAACATTTTCAAAAAATCTGACATTTTGGTGAGGGACCCGTTTCTGGCTCTAGTTGGTCCTCGAAACTTTTCAACACGATCGGACCAAATTTGGGTGTGGTAGGGGTCAAAATGTGTACTTCGAAAAATGGATTTTTGAGATTTTTTGCAATCTAGGTGTGAGAGGTATCATTTTCCACTAAAGTCTGGATGCTGAATCCAATGAAAAGGTTCCCAGAACGATTGGCACTCACTGGAAGAAGTTATGGGTCAAAATGAGTATCTATTACCCATTTTGAATATGTGTTTTCGAGATTTCTGGTACCTGGGCGTGTGGGGTATGATCTTCCACTAACTTTTGAGCTGAATCCAATGAGACGGGTCCCGGAACGATTGGTGCCCTCTGGATGAGGCTATGGGTCACAATGGGTGCCTATCTACCCATTTTGAATGTGTGTTATCGAGATTTCTGGTACCTAGGCGCGTGGGGTATCATTTGTCACTAAATTGTTATCAATTTAAAGACATTTTAAAAGAACCAATAAGGTAAAGCCCCTACCAACCCCTTCTACAAGGGAAAACGAAAATTGTGATCTCACTTTGCGCAAATCGTCGTCTGTAGTTTCGAAATTCAAATTTTTAACGAAGAGAGCCGTATCCGTTTCAGGAACCAAATCTTCTTCATCGGGTTCTTGTTGCACAGACTCTTCTAACTTGTAGGCTGCCTCACTTTGTTCTTGCTTTACTTCAACTTCGTCCCCAGATGACAACGTACAGTCTGGGGCCCATTCCAAATACAATGGAAGATGTTTGAATTTAGAGTAAGCCAGCCTCTTAAAAGCCGCTCTTGCTTCAGAAGGCTCAGCAAATTCGACAATAGCTGAAAAATCACAAGGGTGAGTGAGAGGACGCCAGAAGATTGTTGTCCTATTTATATAGTTACTACTTCACAGCAATCAGGAAGTACCTGAGATGCCACTAGGCGGTAAAATCACTCTTCCGAGGACCCCAAATTTACCAAAGAGCTCTCTCAACTCGATCCCAGTCGTTTTGGCAGGTAAGTTCTTGACGAGGATGATATTCTTTGAACGCACCTTCGCTACCTGAATGAGTAGAGCACATATGCATTAATTCAAAGTAAAAATGTGATAACGGACAGCTCAATTCGAATGCCGCATACCTGGTTGAATGCGTCGAGTTTCACTCCATTATCAACCAAGAATTGTTTGGTTTCTGTTACAAGTTGTGTTTCAGCAAGAGCCAATCGCACGGCTGCGTCTTTTCCGGTCAGTACCTGAAAAACCACGAGTTTGATTTGAATAGAAGATAAAGGTGGTAGGTGCATCATTATTTGTCGATAATGTCAGGACAAGATAATGCAGAACCTACTGGATAGGGGTGACCCGATAAACTGTCTTGAACAGCAACACAGTGAATACAACTGACCAGATAGGTCCCTCCCTTGAGCACACAAATTGCTCTCACTACACGATACTAGAAGGGAGTTACAGTCGAGAGACTGAAGACATGCATAGGAAGAAAGACACACAGACAAGGACAACAATCTCATCGTTGCTGTCTGTGATCTTGAATTTTTCGCATTGGTCCGCACTATGTAGCAATTAATAAATGTTCAACCCTTAGTTAATATAGTGTCATTTCAGGCTGGATGGTCATCCTTGAAGGAATGTTCGAACATGAGTTTTGAGGGGAGAAATCAAATGTTGTCATTAGAACTAACTATTCCAAAAGCAACCAATACCATTTCCCCGGTTGAAAATCCGAACTCACATCCTCTTTTGACGCGTTGTATTTCTCAGCAATGGTTTCTGCCACAGCGTTGAGGTCCAAGAATAGGGTGTTCCAATTATACGACGAACCCGCTTTTGCCTTCAACTTCTGGTCCTTTTTTGATTTGAAGTTTGAGGAGCCTAGTAACATAAAATTTTCATATGCAAAGCGGGTCTTCAAAAGGTAGGGTTAAACAGTGTGAGTTAACAGACAACGTGGTATTTGAGTGCAATACCTTCACTTTCGTCAAGTTCAGATTCTTCTTTGGTTTTTCCCGGAAGTAAATGAAGCATCCTGCCACGTAAAACCGTACCATCAAGAGCAGAGTAGGCGGCAGCAGCGTGTTCAGGCAAAAGAAACGTCACCGTACAGAAACCTTTGGGCTTGCGAGATTCCTTGTCAATTGGGAATTCCAACTCGGCAATGGGTCCAAATTTACTAAAAGCTTGTTGGATTTCGTCTTCAGTGATGGCGTAGGAAAGATTCCTCACGAATATTCGTCCGGACTCCGCTATGCTTTCTTCGTTTTTCAGAGATTCTTCTTGTTGCTTCCACCTTCGGATTATACAAATATAATCAAATAATACGTAGTAACCCATTGACAGTTGACGGACACATCTATACGAGTAAGAAATTAGCTACAGTTTTTCTTCACGAAAGAAACGGCACCAAACAAGTTGAGCCGTCTCACACTGTAGACAAAGACTGAAAGACTTCCTCTTTCAGTACGCACCGTGCTGGTTTCGAGTCAGTTTCCTCGACCTTCTTTCCCTTGCTTTCTTGAATGATTAGTTGATTACCACCTGAAGTAAACGGAAAAATGACGAACAATAGAATGAGAGTGAGTTTCAGCAAGAAAAACGAGTATTTTTTGCAATAAAGGAAATGGAGGCACTATGCAGGGAGAAGCAAACCACATCATGACGTTACTTATCCGCTGTTAGGACAAATTTTCGCATCATTCCCTACTTTCGTGTCGTTAAAATAATGAATACTCTCCTACCATCAATGATAGGATGATCAATGAGGCAAACTTAAGTGACGATTTCTACATTTTACATACATACCTATAAATGTCTTGTTCTTGATAAGAGCCTTTCGCATATCTTTTTGCGAGTTAAATCCGACATAAGCAAATCCTTTTCGTGGCATCCGGATTGATCCGATGGTGCTCTCGTCAAAAAGTTTGGCTACATCTTTTTTACTGGTTTTGAACGGTAAATTGGTGATTTTAACAGAAAAAAGTTCTTTCTTGGCAGGTTTAGCTTCGCTTTTCACAATCCTTTCAGCAGCCTCTTTGCTGGTTCCTTTCATTTTAGATTTGAGAAACTGAAACAAGATTGTAGATACTAATCCGACAATCACAACTTTATCTCGTTCATCAATATGATGAAGGGATGCCAACTCACATCAAGATCCGACATGTTCGGTCCGGGACTATCGATCGGTTTATCAGGACTTTCTTCAGATCCATCACCCTCTTCATCATTAAAGTCTTCGTCACTACCTTCAACGTCCGAATCGCCATCTCCAGGAATCTCCATAATTATACGTGTCAGCCCGTTGAGCTCCATAAATTCAATAAAGTCCGGATCGTTCCTGTACTAAAGTCGTTTGCAATATGAAAACAAGGAAATGTGCAGCGCAGAAGATAGTTACCTCACAGAAGACGCCCAATAACCTTTTTTACTGCGGCAATCAGTTCAGGATCCTTTATTGAAGACTTTTTCATCAGTTTCTTCAATTGATTCTTAGTTTTCGAGTTTAATTCTGCAAATTCTTCTTGGTGGAGGGTCTTGTAAGCAGCACTATCAGGCGCGTACTTACTCCAAGCTTTCGGTTTGATGTCGGACCCTAAAACATTCAACGCGTGACCAAAAAGCCGTCGTGGACACCGAGTTTCATTCCAAAAGTCATGAAAACGAATAGCAAAAAGCGAAAATAAAAATATTCGAACCCAATTCAGTAGCTATTTCCACTTTGAGCCTCGCTGTTCCGAAGAAGGATTTATCAAAATATTGCACTGCTTTCGTGGCTTCTTCTGGGGAGTTGTATCCGACGAAACCGAAATTCCTGAATTTCCCTTTGGTAGTATACTTGAGTTGAACGTCCGTCACGACACCCATTTCGGAAAATTTCTCTTTCATTTTGTCCACGTCCATCTGCAAAACAACAGTGGAAGAATTGGTCCACTTACACGCCCTTTTTTACTGACAAAGCGTAAAAAACAAAGTCTGCAGAATGTGATAATTAGTAAGATTAGTATTTTAAGTAGAATAATAATGACAGAAATACAAACTTACGAGATTAGGTAAATTTTTTACTATAATTCGCGACATGTTGAAATCGCACCTAGTTCCGCGCAACGTACTTGAATGATTTTATGAATTTGAACCGAGACGATCGTAAAAACGTGTATACATTTCCCGAAAAAAAAAACCGAACGTAAACGGTTCACGATTCACGACACACGTGCTTTACAAAACATGCCATGGTATAAACATTTAGATAAGAGAGATTAGGAGGAGAGCCTCGCCGCAGCAGTAAATAAGGCACAGCTAGCGTTCTCTCGTGTCGTTACCATGAACTACCTGCGCGGCAATTTCAAACTGCCTCCCGCCACCAAAGCCAGCGTTTCTTGTTCTCGAAAACCGGTTGGTTAATTAAACAACGCTGCAGATAATTGGTTCATTATTTTTATTTTGATCTGCATTACGAGTATGTTGAAGATTGGGACCAAATCTCATAACCCCTTTTTACATTGACGTACATAGGTAGGACCTAAATTAAAAAAAAAGTATTACCTAATGGCCAAACCTTTGAAAATTAATTTTTCTAACCTATGAGCTTTTGCACATTGCTGGGGACCACCTCCATGGATTCAGCATCCAAAATTACACGAGGAAAACGTTACGTCATCTGACCAACGGGGCATTTAGAGGCTCGGACGGCGTGCAGATTTCGTGTGTGTCTACGCAGCTTAAAAAATATATTTCAAAGTTTAAGGGAGGGTAAGAAAAATAAAAATTTCAAGGAGTATACATAGTTATATTTTTATTGCGGTAACAAATATTTTCTGAATAGGTAACTTACGACTTGTTACGTGCAGCACTGACGTATACAGTTAGGGTGATCAGATTTTTTTTTTTTCGGTGAAAGCAGGACCCAAAAAAACAATTCACAATTTGAAAATAATCTGTAATAACTGTTTAAACCATCCTCAAAACAGAATAAATAACAAAGCATAAAATAAATAATATTTATTTTATATTATTAATAAAAATTATTAAATTAATATTAATAAATAATATTATTACCGGAATCCGGGCTTTTATGAGTGAAAACAAAAGATCGGATGACACATTATATATTATTTACATACCTTCCAATGAAGTCAGATCTCTAACGAAACAGAATAGCTTTATATCGATTTGCACTTCGGCTTCTTTCCACAATCGAACAGAACGCGCGAATCAGAATTCCATGCGCGCGAACAGACTCAATTTTCGTACATGGAATAAGTATTATAATATTATAATACCTAGGTACTTATTCCATGATTTTCGTACTGAGAAAAAACAGATGAGAAAAGGATCAGGCTGCCAGCGCCGTGTCAATGCAGCGGCAGACGTAGGTACTACTGGCAGTGCGAAGTACTAAGTATTTACCTATTTATCGTGTAAGTGTAGGTAAAATCATGAATATCATGACACATCATCACATCATCTTAACCGCATACTAGTCACTAGTATTGAACAATGATAAATAACGGTGGTCAAGTGGCCGTAGGTAGTTCATGGCAGCGACAGGAGGGAGCGCTAGTTGTGCCTTATTACTGCTGCGGCGAGGCTCTCCTGAGATTAGGTGGCTGCTGGTGCTGAGCACCATTCTGTGTCCCGTCGGTAAGGAGTATGGACATCAGTTACTACAATCTCAGCTGACTGATAAGAGGAGATAACCCACCCAGGAAGTTTTCGTTTTTCATAGCTGCTGGCTTTTTTGTTAATAAATTGCCTCTCTAATTTTGGTGGGCCAAATTGTTGAAGCTGCTATGTCCAAGTTTCTTGGTTTAGATAAGGTGGCCAAGTTCGCCCAAGTGATTAAGCAGAACGGAGGGATCATAAGCTCGGCCAAGAAATTATTCAGGTAAGCGACTCACAACGGTTTGACGTCTGAGGGATCTTGATTGACTATATCAAACGCCTGGCTGTTTGCGAATTTCGCGAAACACTTTTCCTTTGATGTTTTGAAGTGGAACATCCTGTGATCGTGAGAGTTAGCAAGTAGATGCTGTATTTTTGCAAAATACCTTCCAAAAATCTTTTTTTTTTTTTTTTTTTTTCAGGCAGGAAGAGCTGAAACTTGGAACTTTAGTAGGAGAAGACAAATATGGAAATAAATACTTCGAAAACAATTATTATTTTTATGGTATGTACCCACGGCTCAGGTAAAATTATAAAACTTAATTTTAATGTTAATTAATTCTGTCTCACCTTGTTCGTACAGGTAGGAACCGATGGGTCGAGTATAGTGATCACGTTTGGCTTGAACTACGACGCTAGCCAAGTCCCTGCTGAATGGTACGGTTGGCTTCACTACAAAACTGACCTTCTCCCTCATCAGGTATTTGAAATGAATGAGAAGTTCTAACAACTCGTACGTTTTACTCCAAACTTCTGTTTTTGAGTTTGAATTATGGTGCCAGAAATTACTTTGGTTAAACGCAGATCGTACGATTCATTCCAGCCATAAAAAATAATCCAATCCTCATTCACAGGATCCCAACAGGCCGAAGTATCCTTGGATGATGGACCATGTTGAGAACAAATCTGGCTCCAACGAGCAGTACGTTCCCTACTCGACCACCCGCCCTAAAATTGAAGCTTGGGTTCCTCCTAAGAAGAGCTAATTTGAAGGTTGGAATTGGTATAGTTTTCCATGGAATGTCTAAGTGGTTCCTCTTGATCTAGGTGTTATTCGTGTACAAATGGTTTATTGTCAATAAAATACACAATAAGATACCATAATTAATTCTCGAAGGAATCACAGTGTAAAAGAAACCTCCTTTGGTGTATATAGTAGACACTTTTCAAATTGCGATGCGATTACTGCAACCACATTTTACGCGTCAAAAAATTGAATTCGTTCACAACTTAAGAGATCAGCTACTCATCACACTGTACCATTGGGGATCGGGAAAATAATTTTGGTCATGGTGGTTATATTTTTTGGAACGCTAAGTTAAAAGGCATTGGAAACTCAAGCTATATCCACCAAATCTTATATATATGATTTCTTCAGTTTTTTTTTCCCCTGCAAAAATACGTCTAGCTGGTTCAAAATCTTATTTTTGAAACATTGAGAGAGGTGACCCGTGATGTCAAAGGCGCACTGTTCTCTGCAGTAAAAGACCTCTTCAGAAGCTTGTGGCCCTACTGCCCATAAAAATATCGAAGTTGGCCTCAAATTTACTAGGTACCTCTCGTGTAAATGTTTTTGCCGCAAGAGGAATGTGAAGGGGATACTGGGGTAGAGAATTTAGATAAGCTTCTAACTTGATGGTGAAATGTACATTTTTTAGTTTTATTGCCCCCTGTTACAAACACACAGAAACTTACATAATTCAATTTTGGTGTCAGGCGACACCGAAGGATGTCTCTATAGAATGATCATTTTCACACAGGCTAGGGATGAAATATCGACGGCCGAAAATCGATTTTGCAATTGGTTAACCAGAATCGATTTGATCGATTAATCGGCTCTAAAAGATCGATTTTGGCAAAAAATACTTATAACTTCTGAAATACACCTACTTAATTGTATCATGGAGTCTGAATCCTGATATTCAAGAGGGCTGGTGAAAAAAAAGAGTGAATACAAGAAGAAATTGCATTTATTCAAAACATAGTACAAATCAGTTTATCAGGTTATTTCTTTACATTTCAAAAAAAAAATAGTGTTCTGGAACGCTCTGTAAAAAAACAAGTTTTGATAGGATTTTGCTGCTCAGTCTGTTTCTCTCCTGAGTAAGTATCAATCCAGCCTTTGAAAAAAGTCTCTCACTAGGAACGTAGGTGGCAACAAATGCAACATAGCGAATTGCTATCTGAGAGAGTTCAGGGGAGGCAGGTTTCATATTCGCCCAGTACGTTAGTGGCGACTTCTCGAGGTCACATTCAGCTGGCGCTTTCATGTACAGGGATAACCGATCAGGCATTCCGGTGTCGACCGACGAGTGTGCATTGTTTTTCCGATGTCTTTGGACAGTTTTAGAATGATCGCCGAAGAGAGAGTCATCCTTGGGACCACTGTCATCGCTGTCTGTTGCGGAACCTATAAAATCATGATAAAATGTGATGAATATTGCGTTGATTTGATCTGCAGAAACAAAAAATTAATCACGTCAAAAGGGCATAGTTTGTACCCTTTTTTGTCTGGATACCTAGATACTTGAAAGAATCGCCTGAGCAGACATGAAAATCTTACCTGGTGAATGTGATGGGGAATGAGCGGATTCTTTCATCAACGTTTTTATGCCCATCATTACTCTGCCGATCGCTTCTCGATTTTTGAAGTAAACCGCCGCTTTTCAGTGTGGTTCTCGAGGTTTGAGGTGTTTCCACACGTTTTAATCAGACTGAGGCAGGTTTTACATTTCGCAAACTGACCGTCTACTCTATTAAAGTAACTTACTCTTTGATGGCATGGTAAAATACTTGTCGATTAAAATTACTGATCTGTACTGACAGTGATAGTGAACAACATTGATAAGGTCGTCAACCCTAAAAAATCGGCTCCAAAAATCGGAGAATTTTCACTTAGAAAATCGGAGGAAACAAATCGATTTTTTGATTAAATCGATTTTTGATTTTCATCCCTAACACAGGCCAATGTTCGGTTTGTGAGAACGTGAGCCCATCCAAATTAATCTTATTTACGTGTCAATCTTGGGCCTATCAAAAAAAAAAAAAAAAAAAAAAAAAAAAAAAAAAAACATACCTACCGATGATTTCCTTGCTGAAAAACTCGAACAATAATTATTTGCTGATGTCAAGACAGTGGGATACACAGTGAAAGAGACAGGTAATCAGTGAGAATCGGGCCAAAGGCCAGTAAAAGGTGTTCTCCAAAATTACATGATAAAGCAGAGACTCATCTTGCGCTAGACACATGAAAAGGCAGGATGCGTCAAGCGAGAACATCATACTGTAGTACCGGCCAACTCTTCTCATAAGGAGATCCGGGAAGTAGGCTAGGAAAGAAATCCAGGTCTGAAGCACCCCAGAATAATAGGAAGTGATTTTTTCGTGCACAATATGTCAAGAGGAAACCGGAAAAAGATGGACAAGAAGACCATGGAAGGTTTATAATAGGACACAGCCGTAGTATCGCACTTGTTCTCGAATATAACAGCAAAATGCCACGTTCATTTCATCACTGCGATTAGGACCAAAGGACAGCAGAACTAGGCAAGTTCATTTTTTATTATTGCAGTTATAGCAGGCAGGTAAATGATAAAATATACATCGTCAGTTAATAAAGGAAGAAAATTAAATATAGAAACATCCATTATAGGTAGTAGGCAGGAAACAGATATTCAAATGGGGGAAGTGCCATAGGAAAACCAATTCCAGTTATTCAAGGATGAAAATGTTTCACGTTCCCTCCAACTGCATCCATACAAAGTATAAAGTAAGTAGATGGTTTTTCTCTGACCGCATCCATGCTACGTGTTGACTGTCCGTCACGTCTGTCATGTCCATGACGTTTGTCTAGGTCTAGCGTCTAGCGCATTGACGCTGGATGTTATCAAAGGATCAATGTTTCAGCTCCAATAATGCCAATGATAGGCCATTAACTTTTTTTAATGCATTTATTTTTATATTTCAAACATTACATACAATATTATTACATTATTAAATGCTACTACCTTCCCATGAGCATTCGCTTATTCAGATACAAGCGTTTCACTCATTTCCGTTTGGTTTTTCTTTTCAAGTACAAACAAACAGCTATTGAAAACAGGAGAAGTTCTTCATCTATATGTACTTCAAAGGATAACTACGGAAAGGATGGAATTGAGTGCTCGTGAGTGGTCCTACGAATCTATACGGTTTTGTATCGCTCCAGCTTGGAGGGAAACCGCGCCACGCCACATCATTTGGAACGCTCGTCAGTGCCCAGCTTAGGACTGACCCCAGTAGGTACATCAATCTGGATCTAATTAAGTGAAAGAAAACCCTACAGTGATAAATTATTTCAGACTTGAAACCCCTGGTGTAACAAAAAAAAAACATGAATTCACAATTAATTTTAGCTACCTATTTGAATATTTGGTACTTTCCTGTAAACGCCTACCAGTTGTTGATATATCGCATATCGATATATCGAAATCAATAGAAAAGAAAAAAAGAAAAAAAAAACAAAATAAGTAATAAAAGCACGTACTGAATAAAGATTATCAGTACGGTGTTTTGTGTTGTGTACGGGTGTTTTCCTTACTTACCATGGAATAAGTATTATACTTTTACTATACTTCCATGCTTACTTACAGAGATATAACCTGAACGTAAAAAACCTCTTTGCACGTAGGAGTCAAACATACCTGATTCGATATATCGATATTCGATATATCAACAACTGGTAGGCGTTAACAGAAAAGTACCGAATATTTGAATGAGAATAACGAAAAACTATTTTGATGATAATTTGAAAATCATCAAGCACTGATGTTTAATCTATGTATCGATGTTTTCAGACGACGGTTTTTCAATATTGAGCGCCTGGAGTTAACATCGACGTCTGAATCGATGTCGCGCAACTGTTGTTTAGCAATGCATTGCTGGATGAGAAAAGAAGAACATTGACCTTTAACGCATTTCAGAGAATGTGGTTCCAACGAGATAGATAAATTAATGTTAGCGTATTCTGTGTATTACATTCATCTACATGGAAGAAGGAAGGGATGGAAGAAGGAGGATCATCCATGAAAGAAGGAGGGGTACCTTTTAATTCCTCCAATGTCTTCCATGGGTTCATCTATATGAGTCTTTATACTGGGGCATAGAAGAATAGTTTTTTCTAACTTGTTTTCCTAGAATAACAGGATTGCAACCGATTACAGTGCTGCCGCCAACTTGGAAAGTTTGAACTGTTGGCAACACTGCCGTTGCCCACCTACACTACGTACAGCTGACTGGTATTTGTAGGCCTGTCTACGATACGGTGGTGTGCTAATCAGTCAATATAATTTCTTTATTTTTAACGATTGAAAACATCATGTTTTTGACAAGTATGCGACATTTGACGCAAATATGACCGGTCCCGCGTACTTCTTCATGCTCTCGCTTTTTATATGTACCCGTCGCTGCGCGTGTCGTTGACCTCTGCCTCGTCGTGTGAGAGCATCATATTATTATTTCGTCGCCGCTGAACAGTTGGAGACTCTTCTTGACAGAAGTGAGAATTGATCGTATTTTGTGGGCGTAATGTATTTGAATCAAGACTTGCGTGATTTCTTTCTGATGTATTTCATCGTTGACTTCTTTTAGAGGCATAACCATTCTCGTATATCCTCGATGTTTCTCTCATTCGAACTGAATTAGGCGCATTATTGTTCGAAATTCTTAGATACATCTTTTATTACCGAAGAGCTGTACTCTCGTCTAGATCAGGGAGAAAGGTTGTATTAACCTGTCTCGACGTAGCCAAGGCCTTCGACAGCGTCTCCAAGAAAAAGTTGGCTGTGAAACTGGAGAACGTGGGGGTTCGGGGACTGCCCCTGGAATTCTTCATGTCATATCTGAGCAACAGGGTGCAGTCTGTAGTGATTGGTGACACTTCGAGTGACAGTGTGATAGTCCAAGATTTCGGCTGCTCTCAGGGCACAGCATTGGGGCCTGTTCTCTTCTTGACCTGGCAAATTTGGAATCAACGGGCAGGATATTCATGTTCGCTGATGACATCGCCCTGGTGATTGCGGGCAGAACGTGGAAGGAAGCGCATGAGAACGCAGAAAAAGACCTTCGTTCGATCGGATCCTGGATGAACGCTAACTCTCTCACGGTGAACGCATCCAAGTCGGCATTCATGGACGTCTCTAGGAGGCATGATACCGTCTCCCGCGAGGAGGGGACCTGATGTACCGTACGTGCCACGGACCTCCATGTAACTGTTCAGCAATTGGAAGAGTGGACTCACTTACGTATCTGGGGGTGGTTGTGGACAGTGGGTTGAAATGGGGAGCTCACGTTCAAAATCTGTGCGATAAACTCCGAAAGTGCGCTTACGTTCTGTACGGAGTGAAGTTCTTGTCTCATCGTTTACTTAGACAAATTTATCAGGCCCTGTTTGAATCGGTGTTGCAATATGCCATCATTATTTGCGGAGGCACTTTCAAGTACCTAATTGACAGAGTTTTTAGCGTCCAGCAGAGAACCCTGAAAGCTTTGTTTGTGAAAACAAGGCGATATCCTACCGCCCTATTGTTTGAAGAAATAGGGGTGGACACGTTCCACCGTCTTTACGCTAGGAACATGCTTGGCCATATTGCGAAAACCAAAAACAAGTTTTTTGTGGACGTCCGACTCCGTAAATCGAAGGCTTACCGGCTTAAACTTCCGAAGGCAAAGAATAAATACGCCCAAATGACTACGAAGTACCGAGGCATGCAAATGATAAATAGAGATTGCGAGAGTATTGCAGAGATCATGAAAGTGAAAAATGTAGGATTAATGAGGAAGAAAATTGCCAAGTTTGTACGGAGTAAGCCAATGGACTACTTCTATATATGATTTAAGGGCACATAAGTGTGCAGTATACTTAAAAATAAGACAATATGGAGATAACCATACAAAATTCTAAAGGAACTTGATAGCAACTCCGTGCTGGGCCACAGTGGATCCACTATCCAGCACGGTCACCCTGATTTAAGAGAAAGTCTGTTCTATGTCCTAATTTATTCCTGTGTAAGCTTATATCTCTGTCTGTATTTGTAAGGTGACAATAAAAATATTCATTCATTCATTCATCTTTGAGTCTTTCTTTTGAGCCAAGACTAAATATATGTACACATTTCTGTACTGCCCAGGGAGTGTACGGTGCTGAGCTGAGTTCACCTCACCCAGGTTCAGTCTTCTCCATTCACTATTTTTGCTGTCATTAACCGGTGCCTCATATTTATCGTGTAATTTTTTATAGTGCCGAAAGTCGGGAAGAAGGTGGACACAGTGGAGGAAAAAAAATACTTGCGTAGAGAATGATTCGTACCTCGGGTTAATCTCGAATAATAATTACTGCCGGGCTAAACGATGATCAAATGAAATGAAATAACGGTCAGGAATCACAGTTGAAAGTAATTGGGTACCATATCGTTTTGTGTTCATCATTGATGGCAAAGTTCATTCACCTGTTCCATTTGGCTTTTGAACAGCGAAGCTGTAGGCCTTTGGGTACGAGGGTTGAGGTCTCTGTAAGCTTAGTGACTGTATTTAACTGGAAATAACCGATATATTTTTCATATTTTTAAAGAGTTAAATTCTGGGACGTCATCATTTGACATGAAGGAAGTCAATGGGGGGAATCATGCGTTAATTAAATGTACAATTTGAAAATTCTACGAAATGGCATCTACATCATTTACTAATTTGTAGTAGTTGTAGTACCCTAGTCTCCGTCTCCTTGCGGCCATATCGTCAGTCCTCAGTTTTCATAGCTTTCATTTTAAAAATATACACTTGTAAATTCGTATAGCCGTTCCTATTGATGGTTGCCAATACTCTTGATCACGAATTTGTCTGAATAACGGCAAAGTAATTCATGATTTAGGCAAAAAATGCTTGCGAAATTTGAGACATCGTTACAGCAGGGGAGAAGAGCGGGTTTATGGTTACAAGATCGGTTTTGACTAAAGAATCCCACTTTATTTGGTTTAAAACTGTATTACATTATTTTTAGAACCTAAAAAAGACCACGTAATACCAACGTAGAGCACCTTTATTTGATCGATATTAGTCTAAAAACCTCCCGTAGGTTGTATCTAATTGTAATAAATTATTCTTCATAGTTCCAGGTGCGCAGAAGCAACAGGCTTGAGTGAGATGGAATTACAAGAAGGTTGCTCATTCACGGCCAATGTAATTGGCACTCAATTACTCCTATCGCTGCCAGACTCGACTTCACAAGTGAATGGTATGAAAGGAATAAAGTACAGGATGTCAATACCGATTGGGTGTACCCCCCAAAAAAGAAAAAAAAGTATTAACCTGCATTACTTTTGCTTAAAACTAACATAGGTAATTAAAAAAGAAGTTGAGAAAATTCTGTGACGTCAGCTTACCCCTGTGGAACAAACAAAGTGAGGTTCACCTTGATTTCATAGTTATCACTATGATTGGTTTGAAAAACGCCCGCGGCTGCACTTTGATCAGTATTTTAGGAAACTTTTCCAGTACGGTATCCAACTTTGAATGAAAACTTTGTGGCGAATCAGTTGTGCAATTATTGAACCCTGCTATCTGTCTATCTGTCGTACAAATAGAGTTGGAAAGTATGGTGGAGCCATCCCCGTTCTTAAATATTTTTTATTTACTTCTTACAGGTGACGCTATTGTGTTGGAAAATGGTGTGCAATATATACCGATCTACCTTCCGGAATCTTTATCCACTGGTAATGTCGTCAGCCGCTATGTCATCAACGATGCTCAGGTGATGCACCACCATGTACCTTGTATTGGCGTCCTCTCTCTGCAGAACCCGTTTATAATTTATTGCAATGTTTTAGCTGCCACTTCTTAACAACTCAAGGCAGATTATTCTTACCGAGGACCAAATAGTCACGTTAAATCAAGTTTCAACATCGAGTATTACCGAAAATCAGTTTGCTCCGCAAATTCTCTGCTTGAATGCTGGGGAAGATCAAAAGTATGTCAATTTGAAAGCAGATAATCAGTTATTTAGTCGACAATTTGTCTAGTTATGAGCTGATTAAAATAAATAAAATTTAGAGACATTTAATGTCTTCTTCAGTGATGTTGACTCCAACGATGATAGGAACGTGACAATTACGATTGAACGGGAAGACGAAGCCTCCCCAGTTTCTACTAATCCCGCTGTTGTGGACGATATCGTCGACCCGCCTGACAAGACTGTATGTTTCGTTGGATACTGAAACGTTATTTTTGGTATTTTGCCGTTATTATTTCCTGAATAATTTTACAGGGCCCAAAAATATGTGGTACCTGCGGCTTGAGGTTCGAATCCCGGAAACTATTCAAGAAGCACGTGCACTCGCATATGCTCGAGAAACCTTTCAAGTGCCCTCACTGCCCCGAATCGTTCAATCACGAGGTTTGTACGGCACGTACATGACTGATATCGCCCGAACATTGTGCAGTTGACATTTTAGTAATGACTTTTTGGTTTTAGTACAACTACATTCCTCACGTTGCTATCCACAATTCCAAAGATCCGACCTGTCCGGTTTGCAATAAGAGGTTCAGTCGACTTGCCGGTTTAAAAGCTCACATCATGATACATCAGTGTGACGATACTCTTCCCTGTCCTGAATGTCTGGAGGAGTTCAGTTCCCAGGTCTGTACAGATCGTTGTTAGCTTGATTGGCTTGAAGTGTGAAAAAATCATAATATGATATCATAAACAGTATTAAATTAATTTTCAATTGAATTATTTTAATTAAATAACTCAATTTCTATTTATTTAATTTAGCTCTTTCCTCTTGTACAGAAACTTCTAGAAGCCCACCGCCTCGAACATAAATCTGGCTTTGTCAAACCCACTGGAAAAGCTCATTTCTGTGTAATCTGTGAGCAAAAATTCCCTACTAAAGTTTTGTTGAAAGAACATGTTCATGATGCGCATAAGGTGCGTACGAGTTACCAAATGACGATACCTTCTACGCACGTCATTAGTGTTCGAATACTGTAATTACTTGGCGACTCTTTCAGGTAAAAATACCTAAAAAAGTGAAGAAAGGGAAAGGTGGTTACGTCTGCGAGTTTTGCAAGAAGCGATTTGAAAAACCTAGCCAACTTGTGAGGCACCGCAGGACTCACACTGGCGAAAAACCGTTCAAAGTAAGCAAACATTAACTGTAAATATTGAAATTGATATTAAGTATCCTATGTTGGGAAAGAAATGTCGAAATCTTGAAAGTCGACGACACATCACATAGGTTGATTATTCAAGGAATAACCAACCAAAAGGTAAATGTCCGTACGCCGTACGCCGTCCGCGCCGTTTTTAGTAGTAGCAAATTTTCTAAAAATCTGAAATTTAGGTCAGGGGTCTGTTCCCGGCCTAGGACGGTCCTAGAAAATTTTCAGCACGATCGGACCAAATGTGGGTGGGGTAGGGGTCAAAATGTGTATTTCGAAAAATGGATTATCGAAATTTTTGGCAATCTAGGCGTTTGGGGTATCATTTTCCACGAAATGTTGGACGCTAAATCCAATGAAGTGGGTCGCAGAACGATTGGCGCCCTCTGGAAGAGGTTATTGGTCATAATGGGCATTTATCTACCCATTTCGAATATGTGTTATCGAGATTTCCGGTGCCTAGGCGTGTGGGGTATAATTTTTCAATTAATATTTGGACGCTGAATCGATTGGAATGGGTCCGGGATCCGCCACTCCCATCATCCCCTATTTTCCCCATGTTGAAGAAATGAGTCTCCATGCGCCTGGTCCGAGGAATAACCAACCCCTGTGAAAGGGGGTTTCTTAGGTTTTTTGGACAGCCTAGTCTTCAACGTGATTTTATCTGCACTTCGCGTTCCAACATCTTCTTTACCTATTTTATTTTCAAGGTATTTTTGTAAACATATATTAGTGGGGAGTTCACGAACAATTGAAATACATCTATAACATGAAATTCTTTGAATATTTTTTCTGTTGGGAATAATTTGTGATTGACTGTGTGTGATCTCGTAAAATTGCTTTTTGATTTTTTTTTTTGAAGTAGATAAGGATCAGTTTTCGAAGATTCTTGTTCAGCTCATGAATATGTGGGACCTATCTAAGACACTGATCAATAATCACTCCCAGATACCTAATTTGTTCTACTTGGCTTATTGACGGGCATCCGCATTTGCCTTGACACGTATTTGTTCGGTGGCAAACAATTTTTCACTTCTCTGGCAGTGGCTGGTGGCTTCATTTATTACTTTCCAGCGAGCTCTGATGTTATTCCCTGCTTGATATAATTTCCATGAGAAATAATTGTCCTTGGCTGCAGTTAGTTTATTTCTAAATTTTTTGTTTCGAGACTTTAATCGGGTGTCGAATGGTGATTTTCTGGTGAGTTTTACGCTTATTTTTTTCTTTTCCTCTGACGATTTTCAGTAGTCCTAGTGTAATCCATGGTTTTGGGATCTTGAGATTTCTGGCTGTGAGTTCTGGTGAAATGAATAGAAAACTCAGTTAGTTTGAGATAACCAAAAAGACTCGCTAACTTCTTCCAGACCTGAAAGTTCTGTTTGGTTGGCACCCTTCCTAACGATGATGCACAAATGAAACTTGGGGATCTAGCTATTTAAACAGAAGAAAATACATCTCACCCTGCTTAAACCCTCTAAATAAGAAGTACTGCCTGGCTTATAACCAATATTTGCAAGGCTACCAGCGACCTGTGTCAAGAGCAGATTCTGTACAATAACTAGTTGCGTAAACGTTATTAAGTGAAGATTAATCTTCCACCGATCATGTCACACTTTTAACCGAATATATTATATTGACTTTTAGTGCGCTGAATGCGGGAAAGGATTCGGGCAAAAAGGAAGTCTTCAGATTCACATGCTCAAACACACGGGAGTACGACCCTACGCCTGCAAGTATTGCTCTTCACAGTTCAGCCAAAAAGGTACGCGCCTACACATTACGGTGTGCACAAACCTCGTTGTTGCACGGAATGTGTCGTTTGTTCCCACAGCTTCCTTCCACGTGATCTCTCCATTTGGTGCCACTACTGATTTCCAGTGTTCTCTTGCGGCTGCGTACTTTGCGCACTCCATGAAGACATGGTGGGCTGTCTTTACCTGGCCACATTGGCAGGCAGGGGATGGCTTCAGGTTGAACCCATGAAGCTCGGCAGTAAAGTCCCCGTAGCCCGTCAGAAATTGGGAGACAAAATGGTCGAGGCTGATGAATCTGTCGCTCCTCCTTCGTTCCGCTACGTCTGGCCAGATGTTATAGGTGTGCCTGCTCTTTGTGGATGATGACCATCTGGCTTGCCATTCAGCCATGGACCACTGCTCCACCTGCTCTGATGTATTGCAGCTTGGTATGGGGCTCCCTCTGCCATGGCTGTGCATCCAGCCTGCTGCCACTGATCGCGCATGGAGGTCTATTGGCATTTTGCCCGCTACGACTTGGAGTGCGTCTGTTGAGACAGTCCGGTAGGCGCGTGTGACCATCAGTAGAGCGCTGCGCTGTGCCTTGATCAGCTCTACCCAATGCCTGCTCCGTGCCTCCATTGTCCATGCTGGGCATGCATACAGCATCACTGACTCAAAGAGGGCGGTGTTCATGGTTGTCTTGCTTCGGTACTGGATACCCCAGGCAACCCGAGCGAGCGTCTTTGTCCTGCCAAATGATGCCAGGGCTTTGGCCTTTGCCGCTGAAAGGTGTGCAGATGGGTCAAAGTTTCTTGCCAGCAGCACTCCAAGGTACCTGGGGTGGTCGTTGTATTTGATGGTGAGGTCATTGATGCGGATAACCGGTGGACTCCTTGTGTTCAAGCCCCCTTTCAGTTGACACATGACCGTTTTTTCTGCCGCCAGCTGAAGCTTCACTGAGGAGCACCAGTTTCCTATGATGTGCACAGCTTCCTGCCCCTTCGTTTCAATTTCAGCCTTGGTTCGGCCTGTCAGGAGAATTGCCAGGTCGTCCACGAAAGCATATGGATCCATGCCAGCATTGGTGAGGCTTGTTAGCAGTCCATTGAAGAGCAGGGTCCACAGGTAGGGGCCTGACACTGACCCCTGGGGCCAGCCCATTTCTCATTTTCTATGACAGCTGGCACCATAGTCGTAGAGTGTGGCTCTACGCTCATCCAGAAAGCTGCGTAGTAGGTGGGTCATTCCTGGGGGATGGTCAGTCTGGAGAGACCGTGGCAGTCCACCGTCCGCGCCGTTTTCGGTAGTAGAACATTTTCTAAAAATATAAAATTTAGGTCAGGGGTCTGTTTCCGGCCTAGGTCGGTCCTAGAAACTTTTCAGCCCGATTGGACGAATTTTGGGCGGGGTAGGGGTCAAAATGTGTTTTTTGGAAAATGGATTTGCGAGATTTTGGGTGATCTAGGCGAGTGGGGTATCATTTTCCACTAAATTTTGGACGCTGAATCCAATGAAATGGGTCCCAGAATGATTGGCACCCACTGGAAAAAGTTATGGGTCAAATTGGGTATCTATTAGAAGAAGAAGAAGAAAAGAAGTTGATTCCAGTTAAATGCAATACATATATAAATCATAATAATCCTTGAAAAATAAACAATACAGAAGTACGGGCCTTAGTATTTGCAGGACATATAAAATAAGATCAAAATAATAATGATTTGGGTATCTATTACCCATTTTGAATATGTGTTTTCGGGATTTCTGGTACCTAGGCGTGTTGGGTAGAATTGTCCATTAAATTTTGGACGCTGAATCCAATGAAATGGGTCCCAGAAAGATTGGCACCCACTGGAAGAAGTTATGGGTCAAAATGGGTATGTATCTACCCATTTTGCATATGTGTTTTCATGATTTCTGGTACCTAGGCGTGTGGGGTATCATTTTCCACTAAATTTTAGACCCTGTATCGAATGGAATGGGTCCGGGACCCGCCACACCCACTGTTTCCCCCATGTTGATGAAATGAACCTCCATGCGCCTGGTCCGAGGTCTAAATTAGTCTCCATGCGCCTGGTTCGAGGAATAACCAACCCGTGTGTAAGAATTTGTAGCGTCTTTCCGGCTAGGGAAACAAGTTTTTGGTGGGTAGCTGAAGCTACTGCAATTTGTAAAGCGTTTTCTCGTCCATTAGCTGTAATCAGACTCAGCCTATCTATAAATGTAGACTGAGCTTAAATTATGAACAACAATTTCAAAGAACAGGTAGATAAATACATAGAAAACAATTACCTGAAACTGAATCGAGAATAAAAATTCCTTCAGCAGTCGCAGGTTCATGGTGATATGCGGAGAGAAGACGCGAGGAAGTAACAGGAAATGGCGAACAGTTTTACAAACAGCATTTGTTGTCGTGATTTGGTGACTTCTACATTTGGCCGTATTTTCAGGTAATTTGCAAGCACACATACAGCGAATCCATCCTGAAGAAAAAGACGAAATGAGGAAAATGCACTGCAAATATTGTTCTTGCGTGTTTCGGAACATTGTAGCACTTCACACTCACATGTCGCGGAATCACGGAGTTTTCATCTCATCCAAGAAAGGGAAGGTAGGTCCTACTCAGCGTTGAATGGAGTGTACCCAGTGTTTTCATGGGTTTCAAAAAAGCCCTTGACCTGCGCTTCGGTCAGTATTTTATCTGAAGTAACCTATCTCCGTCACTTCTTGTTTATGAGGCAACAAACAACCATGGGGAGGAAACTTTCAGTTGCCTACAATATTGTCCGCTAGAGCGCAGCGCCCTAAAGGCAAGGACTGCTGTTGTAGCTCTTTGCGTTTTTTTAACATGGACTCATGTTTTAGCCATGACCTAACTACCAAAAACCGTTCGCCGGGAGGGTGACGCGGGAAGGGAACGCCGGAAGGGTGACGCGGGAGTGTCACACACGGAGGAGCGTCTGGGGGGAGTAACGAGCCGAGCGACCTCGGCCATTTCCGGCCCTCCTCGGCCCAACCTCTCTGTATCAACTCTCCCTTATCTTGAATCTTCACAACATAGATGAACGAACTTATAGTTTCTTCACAACGTCACCATTCACGTTCGCTTCGAGTGTTTTAGTTTATTTGTTTACTATTCCGTGTTTACTATTCCATTTACTAGTTCCGTGTTTTAGTTTATTCGTAATTATTTCGTTGTTCGTTATTCCGTTCATTCTCGTTCGCTTCTAGTGTTTTAGTTTATTCGTTAACTATTCCGTGTTTACTATTCCATTTAATTTAGTTATTCGTTATTATTCCGTTCCTGTGATGCCTAAGTGCAAGAACTGCAACCATGTCACCGACAAACAGTTTAATCTGGATCGTCACCAGCAAAGCAGTCGAGGATGCCAGAAACAGCACACTTCTGTTTCATTGAATTGTAATATGTGTAGTTCCGTAGTGACCTGTCGTGGTGATCTCATTGAGCACATATCTGGCGCTCATGGCGTACGTTTATCCAACAAGGAATTGCATTTTGACAACCACGCTGATTTTTTCAGTTGGAAAACTGGAATTGAAAGAGATACTAAAAAATCTAAGTCAGTGCCCTGCATTACAAAAAGACTTCCATCATGATACCAGTCTTGGGCCTTATAAGGGTAGAGCCTGAAAATAGGTGAAACTACAGATATAAACAATAATACAAATTTTACAAATGACCTTATAGTTACATATCTTACATATCTTTTTTAAACTAATGTGAACTGCTGGAAACGTGTTTTGGGTGAGTTACAGATATGTTCAAAATTTGTGTGAGCCAATTTTAGCTTGTTTGCTGAAACACATTTTCCTAATAATTTTTGGTACTTGTCAATTAGACCCCCTCCCGAGGGTAACCAACTATCCCAAACATGGCGTGATGAATCGATTTTCTATATATCGATCTATATATAACCTCCACGTTAGCGGTTAATTTTAGTTTATGTTGCCACGCTGATGTGTGTTTATAGGGTATAACAATTGGTAACCTCTTTCGGGTTCTGAACTGAAAATTTTTATATCCTCTTCATAAATGGTTATTACCGTTGAAATAAATAAATAATTCTGATATGTTAAAGTCGGTGCAGGCTACGTTGCGATATATCGTATATATCGCTGTCCAACGGGAAGGTTACGGTGCTAGTAGACAGGTCACCCTCGGGAGGGGTTCTAATTGACAAGTACCTAATTTTTTTAGGCTAGTAGGTAGTAAGTTCCTATTCTACCAAAATCCCCGATAAAGAGAGAATTGTTGATGTTGAACGAGGGAGCACGCTTTTTTGAAACGAGCGCCAAAGGGGAAGAATTGTGATGGTGTGTGATATTGAGCCGAGGAGGGCCGGAAATGGCCGAAGCCGCTCGGCTCGGTACTCCCCCCAGACGCTCCTGTCACATGGGGTTTTATAAGACAAAAAGAAAATACCGTACCTACTTCCTTGTAAGGTAGTAGTGAGTCATCAGAAAATACCGTACCTACTTCCTTGTAAGGTAGTAGTGAGTCATCAGAAAATACCGTACCTACTTCCTTGTAAGGTAGTAGTGAGTCATCAGTCACCTCGTATAGACATTCGTAATAGACATTCCGATTGCAGACGGCTAAAACATGGGTCCATGTTTATCGGATTTTAGCCGTAGGCTCTAAGCGGAAAGCAGACGGGGGTCCAGGGGGCTTGCCCCCTGGCGAGGCCCAGAGGGCCGAGTTTTTCTTTTGTCTCAAGTGTAGATTTCTTTCTCTTTTTTTTCACGCGGGTTGTGGCGTCACTGTTCAGCAGGTAGCTTTTTTGAAAAGTCCATCATCCATGAAAAGGTATCATAATATTTCTGACGTATCTGACAACTTTTTTTCCCATTCATAGTTATGGACAACATTATCAGAAAACAAAAATGTACCAATTTCATGGGTATACCCCATTTGGTTTGTCTTCGCATAATCGAGGCAGTTTATCCAAAATACAGCTATTGTTCTCATTTGCAGACGATCACATACCATGTGAAAGAAAACACTATAATCGCCGATGTAGTCATTGACAAAGATACATCCAACAAAGGTGAGCGAAACTCATTCAAAATCCAATTGGCGGTATTGTTATACCAACCGTTCTATTAATCAAGTCGTCATTCAACAGAAAATGAAGCAAAAGCGGAAACTTCAATCGTCAGCAATGAAGTTCTACTGGCTGCCACCGATCTTGAACCGAAATTACCGAATGATGTTATTAACAAGTGTCGAGAGTGTTCCAAACAGTTCGCAAAACGTGCGGATCTTGTCAAACACCTCAAAATTCACGCAGAGGAAAAACTTGGAGTAAGTTTTAGTGCCATTGGAATTAATCCATAGAAATGCTCGACATTAGTAATTACTGTCAAACGTTTCATTTGCTTTTTTTTCTTCTTATAAATATTGTAAAAGTGCGAAGCGTTTTCGTTTGTGGTTGGTTATTCCTTTAATAATCAACCTGTATTTTCATGCAAGAAATAATCTCTCCGATTCGGCCCAAAAAAATTCTCTGGGCGTTTCAAGGTGTCCAGATTAAAAAAAAAACTTTTGCAATAGAAAATTTTCTAAAAATCTGAAATTTTGGGCCAGGGGTCCGTTTCCGGCTCTAGTTTGCCCTCGAAAATTTTCAGGCCATTCAGTCCAAATCCGGGTAGGATAGGGGTCAAAATGTTTATATACCTATTAATTTTGAATATGTGTCTTTGTGTCTTCGAAATTTCTGTAACCTAGGCGTGTGGGGTATCATTTTCACCTAAATTTTGGACGGTGAATCCAATGAAGTGGGTCCCAGAACAATTGGCGCCCTCTGGAAGAGGTTATGGGTCAATATTGGTATCTACCTATCCGATCTGAATATGTGTTTTCAAGATTTCTAGTATCTAGGCGTGTGGTGTATCATTTTCACCTAAATCTTGAACGCTGAAGCCAATAAAGTGGGTCCCAGAACAATTGGCGCCCTCTGGAAGAGGTTATGGGTCAATATGTGTATGTATCTACCCATTTTGTATATGTGTTTTCAAGATTTCTGGTACCTAGGCGTGTGGGGTAGCATTTTCCACTAAATTTTGGACTTTGAATTCGATAAAATGGGTCCCGGTACTATTGGCGCCCTCTGGATGAGGGTATGGGACAAAATGGGTACCTATTACCCATTTCGAATGTGTTTTCGAGATATCTGGTACCTAGGCGTGTGGGGTATCATATTCACCTAAATTTTGGACCCTGAATCGATTGGAATCGGTCCGATACCCGCCACACCCACTGTTTCTCCATGTTCAACATTTTGCGGGGGATGCCGCCCATCGGAGGTTGTTATGGACGCTGAATTTATTTTTAAATTGGTCTCCATGCGCCTGGTCCGATGAATAACCAACCCCTGTGTAAGAATTTGCTGCGTTTTTACCCAACTCACCGTGTACTATACTTTTTTAAAACTAATTTATATTAATTTTCCTTTCAATATTGAGCACGGATGTACATGAGGTTAATCCAATAAGGTTAATTTAGTAATAACACATTTTAATCCACCTTGCAGTGTGACTTCATGTGCGAATGTGGCCTTCTCTTTAAACACGAGACTCTCTTCCTCAATCACATCAAAACTTCTCACCCGTCGTTAGATTTTTCCTGCGACCTCTGCCCAGAAAAATTCGCTTCTCTCGATGAATTGAAGTCTCATCGGTAATGTCAATAAAACATACTTTACAGAACTTGATTCCAAGTTGAAAGTTGGCTTTAGGGTTTTTAATTTATCTTATCGTAGTGTGAAACATATGGATAAAATGCCAGAGGATGAGCAAAGTTCAATCCCTTGCGGAGTGACTCCGTTAATCCACGACCCCCCTCATCGCATTGAAAAGCCTCAACCTCAAAAGGAAGACGAGCCAGTTCCTGTTCCTAGTTCGGCGATTCTCGGGGATATTGAGTGCGCTCAGTTGCTCATAAATGCTGATGGTGAGTTTAAATCGTATAATAATTCGTCTACCTTATCGAACGAAAGCTGGTGGGTTTGAACGACGACTCAATACTATGGATCTCTATCACGGATCAGCAAGCTGTTCACTTGACAAGATTCACCACGTTACATCTTAATTTAAAAAAAAAGAACAAAAAAAAAAAAAAAACATGTACCTGAAAAGGCGTTGATCTGTTTCGATGATTGCGAGGAAAATATCGGCATTTTTGCCCATTATTAAAAAAAATTTGCCTACAATACGTAATGCGTCCTAGTTAATCTCATTTCAGGATCAATTGAAGTCATCCACGATCCTGAGTCAAATCGTGGTGCCACTGAAAACACCGAACCTTCTGAAAAGCTCCCAGAAGCACAAGAAGTAATCGAAGAGCCAACAGTGGAGAATCACGACGAAACTAGAAAACACAAGTGCGATCATTGCAACATGGCATTTAAGCAGCTGAGTCACTGGAAGACTCACTTGAGGATTCATACGGGAGAAAGGCCTTTCTCGTGTAATTCGTGTCAAAAGTAAGTTAGCAGTTGGCATTTCGGACTTGAGGATCATTTTGCCGGTAGTGATGATCTTTGACAGTTTCCAATGTATTTTGGTCCAATTATTTGATGTTCTACATAATTTCTATACAATTCTAAATAATTCCATAATTCCATGTTCTCCCACATCCTGTCCGGTTCCAGATGGAAATTCTATGTTTTGTCGAGTTATGGGAAATTGAATTGACCGAGATTTTACGGTAACATCCTTTTTCCCTTCAGAGAAATATACTTTTTGAAGGTTTTTCTCATTTTAACAGTATGCGTGAGCTGCGAATATCAAAAGGGTCAGAGAAAGAATATCGACAGCGCGAGAATAATGCATTCAGCGCTCAAACGTTTTTCGATGTTTAACCGAATGGAGTTTTCCCCTATTGATATCGAAATTTCAAGATATTTTAAGAATAAATGCGAACCATCTCACATCTGTGTCAGGAAAATTATTAATAATTGAATTGAAACTATGTCTGGTTTAAAAGTACTTGGTACTTGGAGACTAGAGATACATGACGTATGATTCCTCTTCCGTAAATTGACTTCGCTGAGTTTAGAAAACAGCAAAAGTTCAACATTTTGTTAAAAGAAAAAACATAGGTTGATTATTAGAGGAATAACCGACCGAAATTGATCGTAGAAAACAAACGAAACTGTGATTTTGAACCCTTATGAGGCTTCACAGGAGATTTGGCTACAATCCGCGCAATCCCAGTTGACATTCATCATCACTGGATTGGACATCAAAAAATTGTTTATTTATTTTTTTCAAATAACGGATGGTGAAGTGTTGGTAGAAAATCTGAAGAGCAAGGGAAATACTATTTGGGAAAATATATATTTTTTAGGTAAAACTACTTACAATAATATTTGATATTTTGCCGTTGATAGTATGTACACCAATCGATGTCATCAGGCTCAGCCATGTTCACCAAACCTCGACACCCAGTTGCTAAAGATGTTCTGATTACAGGACATTTGCCTCCAAAAGTGCGTTGACCACTCACTTGGCGACGCACGAAGTACCGTCCAACTGCTGCGACGATTGCGGCAAAGCTTTTTCGAGTTCCCGCAGCCTGAAACGCCACATGGAACTCCACGTTCTCGGATTCCCCTATTCTTGTTCCGTCTGCTCTCGGTCTTTCAAGACTAAAGTCGCCTGGCAAAAACACCTTACGTCTCACATCAAAATAACTCCGGTTCGTACTTTGACTCATGAGAGTAGCTTTACCACTTAATAACTTACATGTACAGGGTGTTACTGGTTAAAGTTGCCACCCCGCAAAATAAGTTTTTTACCGCCTGACTAGTTTTGGATAGTTTTTAACGAGGTTTCATTTTCGAGTTATTAACAATTCCATAATGTTTCATGATTTGAATATTGTAAAAACTACCTTAAATCGTTAATTTTTTTGTTTCTTCAAGTTGGTGGATTCTGTCAAAAAGAGGATTGCATTTTTTATTATCTTGATGTATATCACAATTTTGTGAACGTTAGGTTAGATTAGATTAATTACACAGGGGTAAAGGGGGCGTAAATTGCAGTGTCCACCCCACCGCACTTAGACCTAGTGGCCCATTGTGCTAACCCCTGGAGCTCATCTTGGCCGAAGCTCCGTGTTCCCGACTAGATACAGCAGAGCTCCGACCAGGTTCTCCTGGTTGAGGATGTCCCCTCGGTCCGAAGTCCCGAAGGTTCTGAAACGCCTATGTTCCAGGGCA
Source organism: Cyrtorhinus lividipennis (assembly GCA_019603395.1). Taxonomy (NCBI): domain Eukaryota; kingdom Metazoa; phylum Arthropoda; class Insecta; order Hemiptera; family Miridae; genus Cyrtorhinus; species Cyrtorhinus lividipennis. The sequence continues at coordinate 4,835,899 of CM034000.1, forward strand.
GGACAATAAATTGAAGACGATGTGAGGGGCTGTCTCCTCGTCTTCACCACAGAATCTGCAGTCAGGGGTACCATTGTGCACCCCAATGCTGCAAAGATGCCTCCTGAAGTCCCCGTGTCCTGTAAATGAGCCTTCGTGAACGTTTTGAGAACAACAAATAAGCCTGGGGTTTTACAATTATTTTTCAAATCTCGGAGGTCCGTGGCTTTTTCGACAGTTGGAATCATTATGTCCATCCTTTATGTAATCCGCCTTCCGAACTGTTTTCCAGTGTAAAACCCAAAATTTGGAGAAGAACCTGGCTTTACAACGATTTAATTGAAATAAATTACGCTGAGATTTAGAGAAGAAAATAGCTGTTTCACAAAATAAACGTGATTTTTGGATGAAAATCCACAATTCTAGATTCGATAAATTTTACCCTAGGCTGCTCTGCCCACCTCAAAATAATTCCACTGGTCGTTGTGCGTTCTGCGTCGAAAAAATACTGATAAGAGAGAGAGACAGATAAAAAGACTAAGAAATCGCAAAGTTTGGGGTGTGGCAATCTGGATTAGGAGCACCATATATAGTGTATGATTTGGTTTTGTACTATAATTAGGTATATTGTAACTGGCGAGTTTTCGTTGAACAGCAATCGCAGGAAAAGGTAGAAACTGCAGAAAAACCCTCGCAAATGCCTGAAAATCGCACCAAAGCAGAGTTGGTAACTGAGCCTGAAATACTGATTGCTGGCAAAGGTTCTCAGAGTGGTAAGAACGATGCCTCTTCTTCTACGTTCCAAGGCGACTGGAACGATTTGATGCAGTCATTGCAGCCCAGCCAACAATTCACTTTTACAGGTTTGTAGTTGATCTTATTTCAACTTGTGATTGATTGCCATTGTAGCTTTTATTTTACTACATTCTTTGTGGTCTTTCTTCAGGTAATAACAGCTACCAGGCAGACGGCGCCAGTACTTCGGTTAAGGCTGTTGCCACAAGCACTGGTACTCAGAATTCAGCTCCAACCGTAAGTTTAATTGATCTCATTATGATTGATACCTACACGTTTTTACAGATAAATAATTGAGAGTTTGCCTGCTAACAGTATGAAAACAAAGAAGATTTTAATCAGGCTTGCCTAGCTCCTCCCGTGGTGAAGGCGGGGGCTAGCATAAATCTTGAAGCTTGTATCAAGATTTTGATTATTATTCATTTTTGATAAAGAACATTAGGTAGAGAAAAGGTAAAGGTTGATCAATTTTAAAATCCACAGTCTCTTATCTCTTCTAATTCAACTGTTCATGGCAAAGTTGAACTCGCTGTCACCCTTATCGCTTGTATACGGTTAAATTGCAAAACAATTATTAGCACATTTCTTATTCGCCCTATTGAGAAGTCATCTCGTTTTCAAAAATATCCCTAAAAAAGTTGAATACCAAGAAAACAAGATAGATCTTGTAGGACAGGAAAAGAAAATAGGCTTTTTGAAACCTGGTTCGACAACACTAGTAGGAATTATCCGAAAGGCTCGGTTCAGATTTACGGTGGAACTCCTCTCCATCCTGCGGCCTCTCAAAAAGGTTTTGCTTCAGGAGGCTGTGGAAATTGAGGAAAATCCTCAGATTGGTCCGAAGTCACCATAACTTCTATGCTTCCAGTATCGTGCCGATGAGGAAGTACTCTCGATGAAAATAATATTGTTGGTTGAAGAGGTTTGCGCCGACCCAGCCCAGGATTATCAGAACATGTGCCCACATGGGTTGTTGGATTCCTGACTTGTGTATGTCCTGAGAGTGAGTTGTGGAAATTGTAGTGCCAGCAATGCTACTGGCAGCCTCTATTCCCTCCTACGTCCTAGAGGGGTAAACGACCTCTAATCTTTTGTTCTGTTGCTGCATAAGGCGCTTTCCAGGACCTGATAATTTCCCGAATCCTGCATAACCTCCTGAACTTCCATTGAATCGCAGTTTTTCCTTGGTCCAAGTGTGTGTAAGAGACACCGCAAGCCATCTGTAGCCCTCCGAGGATGCAAATTTCTGCCGCTCACATGTAAAAGTAGAAAAAACGCTGCTCACAACGACTGCACACAATTTCCGTTTTCAGTCCCATCCCTAAGTTGACTCTTATTCAAAATTCAAAATGCTGCAACGTTCCCATTCTGTTTCCAGGTTCGCTTCAGTGGACTGGATGAGAGAACTCTACTTCTTTCTCCGTTGAACGACGAAGCGTTCGACGGATGTGTTTTCCTTCAAGTAAGTTAACTATTTTGCATATGAGTTAATCAAAGGAGTTCAATTCACATATTACAAGCGCGAAGAAATTAAATTCGTTAACTTGTCATACAGAACAGCGGCGATCTCCGCTCGGAGGCGCAAAACCTCGCTTCGTCGTCGTCGACCGTTATCTCTCAACCGCAAGGAAGCAGCTCGCACAGGTGTTCATTATGTAACGTCAGCTTTGACAATTTGGTCGCACTGTCCATTCATAAAACGACTCACGTACAGGACAAATGGTCAACTTGCTCCACCTGTAACACCTTGTTCAGCTCATACCAAGTCTATCAGGTTAGTACAAAATAAGCGATTGAAACAAAATCGCTGCAAATTCTTACACATGGGTTGGCTATTCCTCGGACCAGAAGATGTGGACTAATTTCTTCAACATGGGGAAAATGAAGGAAACAGTGGGTGTGGCGGGTTCCGGGCCCATTCCAATCGATTCAGGGCCCAAAATTCAATAAAAAATGATACCCCACACGCTTAGGTACCAGAAATCTCGAAAAACACATTCAAAATGGGTAAATAGGCACCCATTTTGACCCATAGTCTCATCCAGATGGCACCAATCGTTCCGGGACCCGTCTCATTGGATTCAGCGTCCGAAAGTTAGTGGGAAATGATACCCCACACGCCTAGAGACTAGACATCTCAAAAACACATCTCAAAATGGGTAATAGATACCCATTTTGACTCATAACCTCTTCCAAAGGGTGCCAATCGTTCTGGGACCCTTTTCATTGGATTCAGCGCCCAGAATTTAGTGGAAAATTATGCCCCACACACCAATATTGCGAATAATCTCAAAAATCCATTTTTCGAAATACCCCTACCTAACTCAAACTTGGTCCGATCGGGCTGAAAAGTTTCGAGGACTAACTAGAGCCATAAACGGACCCCTGACCAATGATTTTTAGAAATTTTTCTACTACCGAAGTCCGCGTAGACGGCGGACGGACATCTGCTAATTTTGATCTAGACACCTTGAAACGCCCAGAAAAACTTTTTGGGCCGAATCGGAGAGATTGACTTTTTGCATGAAAACATAGGTTGATTATTCAAGGAATAACCAACCAAAAAAGGCGAGAAAACCATTAGTTGTCTTGAGTCAAAAGGATCAACATTGTGGAACACTCGCAGAAAGGGTTTTTGGGTTATTTACGAATAAGATCAACTTACAAGGGTAACACGTTTGGTCATGAAAACCTGAAATGAGACCTTCTGAGGCCGAGTCGCATGCAATCTCCGTCAGCTGAAAGCGGTTTTAATTGCACTATTCGTTATTTTGATAATCTAGTGTTGCAATATTCGCCGGACCTGTGTCTCGTCTGAAGGTCCGAAAAATGTGAAAATGAAAATAATGATAAAACAAAAATTAATTGGAAAAATATCGCAAAGAAAATTTAGATAAGTTTTCTTAACAGTTTCTTTGTGCGAGAATATAAATAAAAGTGCTCACCCCTACGCATAGCCTTCTTGATCCAATGGGTTTAGATGAGTTAATTTTTGTTTGTTTTTCACATTTCAGGCTCATATAAAAGATTGCAAGCCAGACGAAGCGACACAGCCCGAAGAAATCAACCAGGATTACCTCCCCGTCGATCTGATCTCTTCTAATTTCCGAAAGTGAGGATTTTTCTTTTTTTAGACTTCTACTGGTAGATCATGGCTACAGGTTGATCATTTCCCTCAATAGTCGAATTCATTGCATGTTTTTACCAATCTTGAATGGAATCGTTCGCGTTGTCCCAAGTAGCGGATTAACCAAAACATTGGGTCAACTTTGTTCACGGAACCAAATAGTAGGCTAGCTTTCTGTTTTATTATGAACTGAAAAGAACTCGGTTCTCATTATTTCCTTATTTTTTCCAGCAATGCCAAGGAACATGAATCCAGCGATACAAGTAATTCTAAAATGCCTAAAAACTCGCAGAAGGTGAGGATGTTTTTCGTGTTGGATGAACTCTAGGTAAGCGTTTAAGCCTACACGTAAATTTCTTAAAATGGGGTATTTTTTTTTTCCTTTCAGTCTTCGATATCCATTGAGGTCAATCCAGGAGGTAACTCAGAGAGGTAGGTGATGAAAAGGCTTTGTGAAATATTTTTGTTTCCCTGAATTTACGTTGAATGGACGGACAAGAGTAGTCTAATGTGAACTGTGTTTCTATTAATCAGGAGACCTAATCCTTCGGATAGATTCAGCTCATCGAAAGAGAGGTTGGAACTGAAGAGGAGAAGAGCTGCATGGAGACGGCAGGCCATTCGAACATTGACGGAGGAGGAACAAATAGAAGTCACCAAGGCAAATCCTAGTTCAATTTCTGAAAAAATCCTCCAGCAATCCATTTTGCGGTTAAAGGAACCCAAACCGGTACGTTGACTTCTCCTTCAAGTAAAAAAATTAGGTTAATTTTTCGAAGTGTCAATACACAAAAAACGACATTTATTTTGTAAAGGAGATCTAAGAAATTTTGGGTTTGTGACGGCTTACGTCATATGCCGTCGTGTATGAACTGACTACTCGCATAGTAATTTGTAGAAGCCATCTGGGGCCTCCCTGCCCTGTATGCAGCCATGACAGTGTTCAGTTTTATTTTGTATATTTTTTGACCGTCTGGGCTGCTTGATTTGATGAGTATGAACTCGACAATTGCACTTTCGCCAGTTGTCTCCGTTAAATATCACATTCGAGTTTCCATTGTAATGATGATAGTTATCAGATATGATAGCGGCGATTCACTCTGACAACTGCATCAAGCAATGAACGGGACACCCTCTGACGACCTTGCTTTTACCAGGTTCTATTCAAGTCATTGATCCCAGCCAATTCATATTGATATTCAGTTTGTCTTCGGCCGTGTCTTATGTCGAAAACAAACGCGAACAAACCAATTTAGAGAAATTGCTTGCGATTCAAAAACGAGTGTGACTTTTTCCAGGTATTAAACGATTTCCAGATATTAATTCCATTGCTATAGGCCATGCAACTACAATCATTTCTGGAAGCATCAGTCTAGCTTAACATAAATCAAGTCAAGTCAATAAATTACTTATTTCACTAACAGAATAACCTTGAAACGTAAACAAACTTTCGAGCGACTATAATCAAACCAATTTAAATTGGTCAATCGACAGAAATAAATTCCTCCAGCAAAATCAGTTAAGTTTTGGCAATTTAACTGATATCTTCAGATCAGACTACGCTATTGATAATTCTACAAGGTGTAGAATTGTACCATCAGCCGTTGCCGTTATAAAAATGCATTCACATTATTCAAATTTCAGGAACCCGAAGCTGGCAGTCCATCCAAATCTGTGTAAATACTGTCCGAAAAGTTTCCGTAAGCCGTCAGATTTGGTTCGACACCTCCGAGTGCACACTGGAGAGCGGCCGTACACGTGTACATCGTGCAATAAATCGTTTTCGATCAAATCGACAGCCAAGAGTCACATCAAAATCCACGAGAAAGAAAGTTCCTACAGTTGTCACATATGTCACAACCATTTTGCTGCTATCGGAAGCCTCAAAGTCCATATGAGGCTTCACACAGGTTAGTTTTGTGTTCGTGTGTTAGTTAGTTGTTGTTGTTATGTGCAAAAGCGACTGACACATTTTGGTTGGTTATTCCTTGAATAAACAACCTGTTTTTATGCAAAAGGTTCGGCCCAAAAAAATTTTTCTGGGCGTTTCAAGGTGTCTAGATCAAAAAAGTCAAATGTCCGTCCGCCGTACGCCATCCACGCCGTTTTTGGTTGTAGACCATTTTCTATAAATCTGAAATTTTGGTCAGGGACCCTTTTCCGGCTCTAGTTGATCATCGAAACTTATCAACCCGATCGGACCAAATTTAGGGGGGGTAGGGGTCAAAATATGTTTTTGAAAAATGGATTTTCGAGATTTTTAGCGATCTAGGTGAATGGGTTATCGTTTTCCACTAAATTTTGTACACTGAATCCAATGAGACGGGTCCCAGAACGATTGGCGCCCACTGGAAGAGGTTTTGGACGCTGAATATATTTTTAGTAATTGTCCCCATGCGCCTGGTCCGAGGAATAACCAACCCCTGTGTAAGAATTTGCAGCGTTTTTCTATGAAGTTTTGTGAGAGCGAGTTTTAGAGATTTTGTAGTTGCTTGGGATCGCGTGCTCCCTGACTAATGCAGATATCGTGAAGTGTTGTCGCCTCCCACAACTCACAGCAGTAATGCGTTTTTGGTATCCCACTCCCCCTAAACCCTTCAAACGGTATTTGTTGTGTTTCTAACTTGACTCATTTTCTTCCCAGGTGCCAAGCCGTTTGCCTGCAATCTCTGTTCTGCGAGGTTCCGAACATCAGGACATAGAAAATCGCACTTGATGTCGCACATAAAAAAAGAAAGCAGTTTGACGGCCAAAGACAAAGTGACCATCCCGTTGAGTGAAGATCTGACTGCGCCGTCATCGCCATGTCGGAAAACACCGTCGCCGTCCGTACCAAACTTCCTCCCTAAGTCGGACATTAACCAGGATTTCACCGGGCCGGCAGAAAACCACTCGTTGGAAACTCCGAAGCAGCTGCCAACCAGTCAATTCCTGTTTCCTCTCGACGCTCCGTTGGAGTTTGGCGATCGGACAGAAGCTTCTCCTGGCCAACAGTACTTTTTGAAAGAGATCAAAGGAAGCGGGAGCGCTGCTCCTCATTTCGTCGTCACTATGACTGACGAGATGAGCTATCAGGACAATATCAACGACCTCCTCGAATCAGTTCCCAACCTCAATGACCACGTGGACAGATTCAAACTCGATCTTGATCTCGACGTTCCTAAAGAACAAGTAAGTACTGTCAAGTCACTTACAGGGCCCCCGCACGCACAACTAGGGGACTACAGGGGCCTCGTATTATATAACGCGCTACCGGATTAATTGAGGGAAATATTAAACCTTCAGCCTTAAAAAAAAAAAAAAAAAAAAAAAAAAAAGTTTGGAGCACAGTAGGTAGGCACGAGAAAGCGAAACACTTTAATGTAAATACTCATCCTCATCCAGAAGTTTTTTTTTTCAAATTTTTTTTTTTTTTTTTTTTTTAGAAGGACATTGATTTTTGTTTTACTTTATAATATGTGATGTAGAGATGCCCGACGGACCTCCATGCTACCTCCCCAACAAAATGGAGTCCTGTCCCTCACTTGTTGCCTATCGGCAGCATTACCATGCAAAAAATCGCCAAAAAACTGTTATCGTCATTCGAAAATGCACGCAGATTGTCGTATCCCACTTCTGATCTCATGTCGTCGTTGTCCAAGATCTGCCCTTCCTCGTAGTCGGAAGGCACCATGATGGGGGTTTCACTGAGTGGCACATGCGTCTCACGACAATAAAAAGTGTAAAAGGGTTTAACGCATTAGAACATTAACGTATTAGATTAATTACACCCGAACAAGCTTACTCCCCCAGGCAGTTGAAGCACAGCATACACAGAGACCAATAACAGTCGACTCTTCTGGTCGTAGATACGCTCTCTGACTGAATGTACGCTCCGGTAGTGTCCGGAAGTGCCACACGGGGTGCTGTGTGCTGCTAGTGACGACACAAATGTGTTGTTTGATCAAAATAAGAGCTGGTGGGGCCTATAAGTTAACCTGGTTAACACAGAATATGTGAAATACTCTGGACGAAGCTCATTTATTTCATTTTTATTTTTATTTTATTTTTATTGGTCATTGCGACTCTCCTCCCCCCAGCACAAGCGTAGCATAACACAATATTTGTATATATTTTATATACTTTGTTTTTCAATAAAATGCAATTAGAACAAAAAGTAGCGGTATGCAGAGACTGCCATTTTTGGGTTTTGGTGGCTCCTTCAACCTTTGAAGATCAGAAACCGAGCTTGTTGAAGACTATTCTGAGAACACCAACGTAGATTTCCAAGGTTTCCCGATCGTAGAGCACATTCGGATTTAGGAGGAGAGCTGCAAATGGTCAGCAAAAATTTCAAAAAACAAATGATCAGACCCAATGGAGTAGGTGTGCGACAAGCTCTGTTGTTTACAAAGCTCTTGCGGATACCATCAAGTGACTCGCCTTAATAATCCTCCCGTCCATTCCCTGTCCTACACTGTTAACTGCTATCACTCGTAAATCTATCCTTCCATCTATTTCAGTTGCCTGACCGATCATGTGAAACATGCACAGTTTGTGGCAAAGGGTTTGACTCCGAATTGGAACTAGACTCTCACATGAAGAAGGAGCACTTCACCGGATCTCCCCTCTCGTGTAATGTGAGTGTGAACATTTTCCGACGAATAATTTCCCATTTTCAACTTGAATTTCCTCTTTAACCTCGAGATTTGCCTCTTTTTTAGGTTTGCAAGCAGACTTTCTCAGCCAAGACCGATTTAGAACTTCATATTCTTGTTCACGAATTGGATCATTTGTCTTGCCACTCGTGTTCTCTAGGTTTCCCTGACGAAACTTCGCTCAGAAAACATAAATGCTCGAATGAGGATTCAAACATGAAATCAATGCCCTCTGCCCCTCTTGATCTCGCTTCTGTTGTCAACGAATTCTTTTCATTCCCAGCTCTATAGGAGGGTTCATTAGGATCGTCCTAGCTTAATGTGACTCATACCAACTTCTGTGACGCTTCAAGCGTCTGCTATTTTCTTTACTGGTTCATTCATCTGTCTTTAGAAGTTCGTTTCCTTCACTTCAATTGAACAGATACGCTCTTTTCTTAAATATTTATTCGTACGATTAATATAGATATATTGGTTGGGTCCAGAATTTTAAAAATAGTTTACTGGCGAGCAAGCTTAGAATGAACATGGATTTAAAAAAAAAAATTGTTCACACTCGTGCAATCAGAGGATGGTGGATTGACTACACAAGGTGTTCAGTGTAAAAATGCTCTAGTCACATAGAAAATAATAATGAACAATATAATTCTTTTTTATACTGCTGGACAATTTCCAAGCATTTGAGGATGTAGCATTAGTAGAAGTGAGCTACATTTTGCAAACTCTTTTTTACTCGACCTGTAGGAATACGCAGATCATCTTGTTTTCGGTTGTTTTGCTTGCTTGCCTTAGATTTATACTAAGACACCAGAAGCCCAAGGTTGAGTGTTCTGCTGATCCCTTGATTCTTTAAAAAACCCAACCTCTGTTCGCAGTATAATTTTTTATTTCAGGATTTTAAACTAACCTTTAGAAAGCGATGAGTTACTTACATACTCGTACATACTGGTCAACGAGATAATCAACGTGAGTGCATTTAGGGAGAGGCACACTACAGCAAATATCTTATGTTTGGCTGACCTCTTTGTTAATGTATTCACATTAACCAATCCTAATGGAACTCATTCCCCATACTTGATGCATGATGATTAGCAATTTTGTGTTTAAAAAAAGAACCAAAATTTTTTCAATTTTTGGAGAAATGTTCTCTAGTAAAATTAGGCAAAACTACTGAGCTGGAGTCGTCAGATATTTACAACGCATAGCAAGCGTATCCCTATGTGTCATTTGACTTGGACTGAGTTGGATGCTTGAATCCGCTTGGTTCTAACTTGCTTTGATGTTGTTCTAAGCCAAACCAGATTAACCTAGTACAAAAGAGCTCATCGATGAACGTTGACGAGGTCTTTTGCAGGAGTTGGTTCCGCACAATGCGGACTACCTAGGAGGAGCTTGCTCCTTTGCACCCTTTTTGGTTGGTTATTCCTTGAATAATCAACCTATGTTTTCATGATAATGGTCAACCTCTCCGATTCGGCTCAAAATTTTTTTCTGGACGTTTCATGATGTCCTGATCAAAAAACCAAATGGGTGGATACATACCCATTTTGACCCATAACTTCTTCCGGTGGGTGCCAATCGTTCTGGGACACACATCATTGAATTCAGCGTCCAAAATTTAGTGGAAAATGATACCCCACACGCCTAGGTAGCAGAAATCCCGAAAACACATAATCAAATTGGGTAATAAATACCCAATTTGACCCATTACTTCTTCCAGTGGGTGCCAATTGTTCTAGGACCCATTTTATTGGATTCAGCGTTCAAAATTTAGTGGAAAATGACACCCTACTCGCCTAGGTAGCAGAAATCCCGAAAACACATATTCAAGATGGGTGTATCTATGGGGCACTACGACACTAATTTACTAATATAATATTGAGAAAACGTAGGTAATTTAGAAGGCTATAATAATTGTATTGAATTGAATGGTACGAATAAAAAGCTCGGACAGTAAAAAGAATATTGTAGGCAACTGCTCAAAATTGGTTGCTAAGTTTAACAGCTGGTTATAAACAACAGGATATGATGATGTGTTTTGTTTGTCTATTCGGCTGAAGTCACCCACATGGGTAATAAATACCCAATTTGACCCATTACTTCTTCCAGTGGGTGCCAATTGTTCTGAGACCCATTTTATTGGATTCAGCGTCCAAAATTTAGTGGAAAATGACACCCCACTCGCCTAAATCACCCAAAATCTCGAAAATCCATTTTTCAAAAAACACATTTTGACCCCTACCCCCTCCAAATTTGGTCCGATCGGGCTGAAAAGTTTCGAGGACCCATCTCGGCTGGGAACAGACCCCTGACCCAAATTTCAGATTTTTAGAACATTTTCTACTACCAAAAACGGCGTGGACAATGGACGGCGTACGGCGGACGGCGTACAGCGTACGGACGGCGGACGGACATTGACCTTTTTTGATCAGGACATCATGAAACGTCCAGAAAAAAATTTTGAGCCGAATCGGAGAGGTTGACCATTATCATGAAAACATAGGTTGATTATTCAAGGAATAACCAACCAGTCCGTCCGCCGTCCAGTGTCCACGCCGTTTTTGGTAGTAGAAAATTTTCTAAAAATCTGAAATTTGGGTCAGGGATCTGTTTCCAGCCGAGATGGGTCCTCGAAACTTTTCAGCCCGATCGGACCAAATTTGGAGGGGGTAGGGGTTTTTTGAAAAATGGATTTTCGAGATTTTGGGTGATTTAGGCGAGTGGGGTGTCATTTTCCACTAAATTTTGGACGCTGAATCCAATAAAATGGGTCCCAGAACAATTGGCACCCACTGGAAGAAGTTATGGGTCAAATTGGGTATTTATTACCCAATTTGATTATGTGTTTTCGGGATTTCTGCTACCTAGGCGTGTGGGGTATCATTTTCCACTAAATTTTGGACGCTGAATTCAATGATGTGTGTCCCAGAAAGATTGGCACCCACCGGAAGAAGTTATGGGTCAAGATGGGTATGTGTCCACCCATTTTGTATGTGTCAGGATTTCTGGTGCCTAGGCGTGTGGGGTATCATATTCCACTAACCCTGGACCCTGAATCGATTGGATTGGTTGGGGGACCCGCCACACCCACTGTTTCCCCCATTCGAGGAATAACCAACCCGTGTGAATTTGCAGATTTTTTTTCCTTTGGCCTCCAACTGAAGGGCGTGGGGCAGTTCTGCCCCTATGGCAACCTCTTTCGTGCCCGGGCTTACAAAAGGGAAGTTGGATGATGGGTTCTGAAAGCCCTTGCCGACCTCCTCAAACTTTGGCGAGAGGACGCTGGTCGGGGATGTTCAGCGCCCAGAGTTGGTCAATTTTGCAAGCCCCTACCAAGGCAAACACGCGTGTGTGTTAAGCCCCCGAACAACCCTTCCTGATGGTTACAGTGACTGGAAGAGGGCAGCAGGCGTTTTCTAGCCTCAAGCAGGGGACACATGGTTGCTGAACGCTCAAATGTGTGAAGGTCGAGCATTTTGTCGAGGTTTTAGTGACCTTAGTTCGTACTGTTGTGCCGTGATCTAACTCGTTCACCTGACTTTGTATGGCGTATTATTTAGCATTAAGCTTATTTATACCTATCGTAACAATATTCTATCATCTAAATACTCTTAATTTAATTCCTCGGTCAAATAGGAGTTGATGTTTTTGAATTATAGGTTTCTCTCTGAGGTGGCAAATCATGGTTGAAGTAGAAACCGAAAGATTTATCCACTTACGATGTAATTTTACTGGGCGTATGTTTTTGGGAGTTTGAGGCTGCGTAGATTGCCCAGAAAGTTACGACGACGAGTATTTTCCATTGATCTCTTCTCCTAGCTGTGACTCGTTGATCGGTCTCTGAGTCGTAGGATCATCAATTGTTTTTAGGGGTCTAACCCAATTGTGGCCACGCTTTTATATACCTGGCATTTTCAATTGTTGAATGATGCAGATTTCCTGTAACAAACCTAGTAGCGGTATTTCGACTCTCACATTCGTGACAATGTATTGAGATGCAGCATGTGAGGCCTGCCTTGTGATGGCGGAATTGGCGGTAAACACCAAATAAAATTAATCTCGCACCGAATCTCTTGTTACGATCTTTCATCAAACCTATTGCATTAGGTAGTACCTACATCGTGGCCATGAAACGGAACTGTGCAAGTGCATAAGACCTCCAGGGTGACCTCCGATTCTATTTCCCTCCCGCCAGTCGTTCTTATCGTATTTAATATTATGGAGACATTGAGTATATTCAAGTTTTTACGAATCCAAATGACCATGTTTCGTAAAGGTTTCCTCGGCAAAGGATCAACCTCTCCGATTCGACCCAAAATTTGTTTCTGGGCGTTTCTAGATGTCTAGATCAAAAAAGTCAAATGTCTGTCCGCCGTAAACCGTCCACCCCGTTTTTGGTAGTAGCAAATTTTCTAAAAATCCGAAATTTTGGTCAGGGGTCCGTTCCCGGCTTTAGTTGGTCCTTAAAACTTTTCAACCCGATCGGACCAAATTTAGGGAGGGTAGAGGTCAAAATGTGTTTTTTGAAAAGTGGATTTTTGGCGATCCAGGCGAGTGGAGTATTATTTCCCACTAGATTTTGGATGCTGAATCTAAAAAAGGGGTTCCGGAACGATTGACGCCCTCTGGATGAGGTTATGGGTCAAAATGGGTACCTATATACCCATTTTGAATGTGTATTTCGAGATTTCTGGTACCTAGGCGTGTGAGGTATCATTTTCCACTAAATGTTGCACCCTGAATCGATGAATCTCCGCTCGGAAGTTTCTGGCCACTTTATTTGACTACAGGAAATTTTATTCTTGACACTACGAAAATTTAATAAATGACATAATCATGAATTGTAAACGTTCCTTCGCTATATCTTTCGGGGTTCTGGTTTTCCTTCGTATGGTATAAAAATGATTAGGTAATAATCGCTTTCTAAAAATGGATTACTTGGGGACTTAAATTCGATTTTAATCACGAATATATTCAGATATTGGCGATGTTTCAAGTACATCATTCGAAACAGTAGAATGAAAAGGAGAAACTAGGGTTCTTCTGTACAATAGTATTCAGCAAATTTTGGGTCAAGTACTTGTGGTACAGGGAGTCCATGAACACTCCAGAAACAGTCTTGTTACTTGTGCATGTATTGACAGACTCAAGATATTTTTAGTTGACAATGTTATACTTCTAACGACTTGGATAAATGCAAATTCAAATGGAAATTCATATTGCAAGTCCGTGAGAAATTGAGAATGCGATGCGAACATGGAATAAGTAGGCCTATTCCTACTTATTCCATGGATGCGAATATGCGAATCTGAGGACTAGGCACATGCACTAGGGATGGGACATCGATGTCCAATGTTCGCAAAACATCGACGTTTTCCGCTCGATATTTGATGTTGAACATCGATGTTGAGAAGGGTCGATAACATCGGCTATCGATGTTACGCCTATCGATGTTGCCTCCCCCAACATCGGTGTTACCTCAGATACCCAGAGAATATATGATGCGCGCCAGTTTTTTTATAAATAAATAATATTGAACTTTATTGTAAAATAGCGCTGTTGATGAATTTCAATTTTTTTAAAATTGAATGTCAAAAAATAGGAAAGTATATCAAACATGGATGTTAACACCAATGTTTCGGGCTTTCAACCATCGACATCGAAAAACATCAATGGATGGATGGGAAGGGATGCATCGATGTTTCACAACATCGATGTCATGCAACCGATGCTGACATCGATGTCGCCATCGATGTTTTTGTTTCGATGTTCTATCCCTTTATGCGCATTGAAAAACGGTAACGCAAAAAAACCTCCACATCAAAAGGAAGTGGAAGGTGTCCTTTCTTCTTTCAATGTCTTGGCAGAGACCCCACACAGGCTGCTCCAGTGTGTTCGGAGTGAGAGCGCCCGTTTGTCAAATACGCCATTCAGAACCATATAAATTTAAATTTCCAAATAGAAACATGTACTTAAGGAAAAAAAGAATTTTGGTAATTTTTCATTAATATTTGTGTTTCCCGTGAATTAGTATCATCTGCCTTTTGCGCCCTGTACTTTCGGACCCTTTTTGGAAAAATTTCTGAGACATTGTGGTCTTAAAACCCCTACGTTTGGGAACTGGAAAAACAATATTATTGGGGGTTAAAATATTTTATTAATCCAATTATTTGTTTTGTTTATTCATTCTCGATTACGAAGGTTGGTTTCAATGAGGGTAATAAACCGGTATGATAGGAGAGTACTTTTGTCCGTAATGGAAGTGCGCGGAAATGCGCAAGTCACGACATCTCCATTGCGTTTCTAGTTCGTGTCGGAGAGGTGTAACCCAAAGGTAGACCACCTAATCACAGGGCAGCGGTCATTCGATAATTAGGAAGCTGCCCCACGTCCGACATATGGCACAGTTTCCCTGCAGGCGCGCGTTTTCCTTTCAGGGCATTGAAATATGATTTATCTCAAGTCGGCTTCGTCTTTTTTTGACCGCCCACTCATGTATCAAAACCCTAACACGCCAAACCTAACGCAATTTCCAACCACCCACCTGCAAGGGTCAAACGTTCATTAGTGGTCTTTGGAACGTATAAAAGGCTCATTAACAGAACACTATTGATCATGCGGCACCTAGATAGGTATAGACCTACAAATTGGTTGCAACCTACTAGCATGTCCCTTTCGGTTGGTTATTCCTTGAATAATCAACCTTTCTCATGAAAACATTTAATTTCTCCGATTTTTGGTTGGTTATTCCTTGAATAATCAACCTATGTTTTCATGATAATGGTCAACCTCTCCGATTCGGCTCAAAATTTTTTTCTGGATGTTTCATGATGTCCTGATCAAAAAAGGTCAATGTCCGTCCGCCGTCCATTGTCCACGCCGTTAGTAGAAAATTTTCTAAAAATCTGAAATTTGGGTCAGGGGTCTGTTTCCAGCCGAGATGGGTCCTCGAAACTTTTCAGCCCGATCGGACCAAATTTGGAGGGGGTAGGGGTTTTTTGAAAAATGGATTTTCGAGATTTTGGGTGATTTAGGCGAATGGGGTGTCATTTTCCACTAAATTTTGGACTTTGAATCCAATAAAATGGGTCCCAGAGCAATTGGCACCCACTTGAAGAAGTAATGGGTCTAATTGGGTATTTATTACCCATTTTGAATATGTGTTTTCGGGATTTCTGCTACCTAGGCGAGTAGGGTGTCATTTTCCACTAAATTTTGGACGCTGAATCCAATAAAATGGGTCCCAGAACAATTGGCACCCACTGGAAGAAGTTATGGGTCAAATAGGGTATTTATTACCCAATTTGATTATGTGTTTTCGGGATTTCTGGTACCTAGGCGTGTGGGGTATCATATTCCACTAAATTTTGGACCCTGAATCGATTGGAATGGGTCTGGGACCCGCCACACCCACTGTTTCCCCCAACCCGTGTGTAAGAATTTGCAGATTTTTTTTTTTTCAAAGTGTTCTAGATCAAAACAAGATCAAAATAGACAATTTTCAAAAAAAATCTGAAATTTCGGTCAGGGTCTGTTTCCGGCTCTAGTTGATCCTCGTAACTTTTCAGCCCGATCGGATCAAATTTGGGCGGAGTAGGGGTTAAAATGTTTATTTTGAATAGTGGAGTTTCGAGATTTTTGGCGATCTAGGCGTGTGGGGTATCACTTTTCCGCTTAATTTTGGACGCTGAATCCAATGAAATGGTTCTGGGAACAATTGGTGCCCTCTGGATGTGGTTATGGGTCAAAATGGATGCCTATCTACCCATTTCGAATGTGTGTTTCCGAGATTTCTAGTACCTAGGCGTGTGGGGTATTTTCCACTAAATTTTGGACTCAGAATCAATTGGAATGGGTCCGGGACCTGCCACATCCACTGTTTTCCCCATTTTCACCTTGTTGAAGAAATGAGTCTCCATGCGCCTGGTCCGAGGAATAACCAACCCGTGTGGATGAATTTGTAGCGTTTTTTCCATTGTACAATAAATATAAGGATAAAATCTTGAGATTGTATGAGGATGCAATCTTGATTTGGGTCGTAATGATTCTTACTGTGCCTTTTATTTGGTTTGGATTTATTTGGTTTTAATTAAAATTTACTTCATGCCCAGACTGTGACAGAAGGGTTTTCTGTTAGCTACGGGTGTTCTGCCAGTGTGTTGCTCCTAGCAGTGTTCTGTGCATTAGGCCTATCGAGCCCACTTAGAAACATCCGCGGAGAACAAGTATATAAGTGTCACTGAGCTCGAAGGGAAGAAAAAGGAACTCGTTAGCAACAAAAGATACCAAATGGGCCGAATATATTTTGACAATGGAGAATCTGAAGCAACAGACCTTCCAGGGATAACGAGCAATTAGACCTCGTATGAAAAGGATTGGACAGCTAGAAACAACGTGTCAATCTCCTTGACTAGCGAAATTGTTCTTTTCGGGACTTTTCACGGAAAGAACAATTTCGCCCGACTGCACGAAGTAATTGGTAGGTACACGCTCGAACGTCCCGCCAAAATGAGGAGATCGTTGTTGGAGATTTTCTTCAGTACCAACACGTTCGGTATCAGCTTCTCCGAAGAGGGCGGTGAGATGAAAAACAAGTCCTGGAAATCGATTAGGACGTTCAGGGTCGAATGGTTTCAAAATCGCCACTTTACAGGGGAGTTGAATTACATCTTCAGCTGTGTTTCGTACTCGCCTGTAGTCAGTTTCTTTTATTCGCCAACTCTTGGCTCCTCATGACCCATGTTCTTTACATGCTGTTACAATCGCCGAATTTTCCCATTAAGATTTTGTCCAACTGGTCTTATTCTGTTCAAAATTAGAGAACGCAAGGAAGTTGAAAGAGGGTCGTCAGATTAGCGTTTCTCCCGCTGCTAGGGAACCGACTACAGATTATATCCGTAATCGCCAACATTGTGGTACATTTCAACAACATGACATAGTTTGATGACAAAGCTACGTTTCACACCCTCGATTTAGGTTTCCAGATACGTGGACTTGAAAGCTTCGAAGCCTCGACTTAGTGTGTAGATGCAGTATTTTCTCAAATGAGACTGACCGCCCCTATTGTGGACAATGGCGAGGGTGACAACAACGTTCCGCGGTTCTTTGTATTTTTGTAACACTATTCCCAAGTCGGACACCCCCGCTCTTGTTTGATTGGGATCCCTTCGAAACCGTTAGTCAGCGAACGGCTACCCTGAGAACTCAATAATCCTTTAGGATTCGGACACCGTCCATCTTCATTGTTTAACGCGTGGAAAGCCTGAAAGCCAGATGTCTCACGCTCTGGCATTTGTGCAATTACGAAATACCGATAAACTTAGATTGAATACGTTAAAACACAACAATGATGATCAAACAGATCGGCGTAGACGCTCTAAATCATATTAAATTGCTCATAGTAAAGTCTGGCAGTGCGCAAGACATCCAATGCTTATTTTTGTCCAGAGAAATATTCCTTTTAGAGCTCCCTAGATACATAATTACTCCTACTACTTAAAAAATAAATAAATAAAAATAAAACGTGTGTCCCTTTGGTAATTTCTTGAGAGGTATTATAGCATTTTCAAACCTAATTCTACATTATACAATCCAATTTTAACGTTTTACAAACCAAGTTAAACATTTTCCAGAACAAATTAAACATTTTTTACAAAGCAAATGAACCTTTTGAGCAATCAACCAGCAGAGACAAGAAGATGAATTTCTCCTGCTATTTGGAGTAAAAACGCCATAAACAAGAGATAATCGAATTCCTTTTTTATGCGGCGTGACGCTTTCTTAACATCTCCTAAATTAACACGAATTGTCATCACGTCATAGGTTCCCAAAAATCAATAAAAATCCATAAATTCCTATATTTTTATTTTCGCTTGTCGCTGTTTCGGGTGATTGGCCTGAGAAGTTTTGAGGATCAACTACAGTCCAAGGGCGCCACTTACAAAAATTTCAGAGTTTTCAGTTCTTTCAGCTAGAAAAATGACAAAAAGAAATCACTTGAATTTCTTTGAGAAATAAGTACTTAATGATCAAAGGGCGGATATGTATTTTGAAAAACGCAGCAAATTCTAGCGGAAAATGATATCGCACACGCCTAGGTACCAGAAATCTCGAAAACTTTATTCGAAATAGGTAGACAGGCGCCCATTTGACCCATAACTTCATCCAGAGGGCGTCAATCGTTCTGGAACCTACTTCATTGGATTCAGCGTCCAAAATTTAGTCGAAAATGATACCCCACACACCTAGATGGCAAAAAATCTCAAAAATACATTTTGCTAAATACACATTTTGACCCCTATCCCACCCAAATTTGGTTGATAGGGTTAAAAAGTTTCGAGGACTAACTAGAGCCGGAAACGGGTCCCTGACCAAAGTTTCAGATTTTTAGAAAATATTCTACTGCCAAAAATGGTGTGGACGGTGTACGGCGGACGGAATTTGCTAATTTTGATCTAGACACCTTGAAACATCCAGAAACAAATTTCGGGCTGAATCGGATAGATTGGCTTTTTGGATGAAAACAGGTTGATTATTCTAGGAATAACCGACCAAAATTCTATTTTTATTCTAATTTATTCGCTATGCCTTCGTTCGAAGTTTCTCGAATTTCGAAAAAATTGTTTTGGTTTCACAGAACCGCATACATTCCTCGAAGTATTGTTGTCAATATAATTGTTCACAATGGTTTTTGTGTTTGTTCACTTTGTACGTCTGATGGTCACGTACTACGTACCTTGAACTCCTTTGTTGACAATGAACCACATCTAAATGAAGCGCACTCTAGTAAAGTTAATGGCCCACGATGACGATCTTTTTGCCTACCGCGCTTGTAGGCCACGTACCGACCTTGGCCACGTAAATCGGTGCCCCAGAACATTTATCATTCTCCACTTAAGCGACGTAAAAGCGATCGTTTGAGTAGCAACAGGCGTTCTTTCGCGTTTTAGTGTAATGATCCTTATAATCCCAAATGTTCATCGTAAAGTGCCTGGGAGTTCCTGAGAAGAAAATTTCGGTTTTCGCACGTTGTTTGTACGTTCATTCTGCACTTTGCTATTTATTAGTTCGTAAATTTTGAAGAGTATCAACCTTATTGAAAACGTCGTTAACCTTTTTTCATAAGACGCTAGTCTTTTTAATTTGTGCTTTGTTTTAGTCGTGTGAAAACTGGGTTCTTTATTTAACACGTATCTAGGACTTTCTCCGCCGGTAATTCAAGTTCAACACTAGATTTATGTTTCAACAGCTGTCACTTATACTTCCATGACACTGCATTCATAAAACTGTGAAATTCACCACCATTATGGGAGCTCCTACTATTGCTCCTACTTTTAAATCGTGCTCAAATAGTTGTTTTCTGTTTGTATTGATTAGGTATTCAATTAATTACCGTATAATCTACTGCATCTAATGTACATTCAAAATTACAATTCTCCTATTCGTTGTTTCTTTTTGAGTACAGGAGAAGTTCTTGATAGAACTCGTGTGAGACCCAATAGCAACCAGCAGGTTGCAGTTCTTCTATAATATCTCTCGTTGAGGGGAAAAGGCCGTTTTTGAGGACTAATTGACGGAGTCGGGCAGCTATTCTAAGTTTTGATTATTTAATTTTGATTGTTCGGAGGGATAGAATAATGAAATTACTTTATAATAAAAAAAACTCTAAAAAAGGAGATATTTTGTAAAAAATGTAATGGACTCAACGGTGCGGGTTTTTTAAAACTGCTCGGTTCTATGTTTGGAAAATCAGCCAAAGGAAGTTTTAAAGTTTTCAACGAAAGGGTGGACGTCCCTGCTCTGCACAGAAATTCAAAGTTTGAGTGTGAATGCTGATGGAGTATAATATGAATTCGAGAAAAAAAGGTGAGAATAAATTCAAGTTGTAGGCAAAAATTGGAACAGGAGCAAGGATTTAATGAATGAACAGAAGATGGTGTCCAAGTGAGGTGTAAGTTTAAGGTTAAAATCATCAGTTCCCTTTTTAAAATTTGCTCAAGTCATGTGATCCCTTTCTACAGTTAGATGCAGCAAAAAAACAGGCTCTCTTCTCCTTCAAGTTTATTGGCTCGGTATCATAATGTATGAAAACAGCCCTCAAACCCACTAACCTTTGGAGACGTCAATCAGCCCTCGTTTCGCGCCTCCATATTTGTTAATGTTATGACGCCCGTCATATTCGGGTTCGAATCCCTCCTCGAAAAAGAATGGATCTTTTCGGGTCGCCGATAAGAAGGGACCTGAAAATCCGAAGAAGGGGAAGTTGGAGAAGAAAAGGAGAAAAAATAGGAGCAGCTTGTCGTCGGAGCTCATTGTGGCCGACGTAAGATTTAGATGACCGTGTCAGTTGACTTGGACCTAAGTGGACCGCTACTGCATAAAAACTCGAAGGGCGATTCCTACAGGGAGAAAAGCGTCCCCGAGCTCGATAAAAAAAACTCTTCGTGGTCTAATGTCCGATTGGTGACCATTGGCACACCTGGCTGCCAAAACCAGCTGCCCGCTCAGTTTATCATCCCAACGGATACGCCACACGAGAATCTTACACTTTATCCTGGGAGGGGCGAAGTGTGTCCCGTTTTTATATAGTTTTTTTTTCTCTCTCTCTCTCTCTCTCCTTTACTTTTTGTCGTCTGTCAATTTGAGGTCTCCATATCTTAAGTTGCATCTGTTTGCGAGTTAGTCCTGCTCGGGAAAAAGGCTAATCCCCCACAACCCACCATAAAATTTGTGTAAGGCCTTCGACAAAATGTCTCTTTTTCCTTCAGAGAATAGAGATCCTGTGACTAAACTGGGTTTTCGTGAAAAAAAAACCTAGTATTGTTGGACATTGACGTACCTACAAGTATGAAGGATATTGACTTGAACTATGCTTGAGCCAATCGTTAAAGGATCCAAAATTAAAGCTCAAACTCAAGGTTTTCCTAATCGGACCATGTATTCTCAAACTCATTGACTCACGTGGCACAAGTAAGAGGGTACACAAATTGGCTTATTAAAAAGCGCAAATTTTAAAATTTTCGGAATGGTTGCGAAAATAAGGTTTTAAAGGAGTGCCTAGAAATTAATCCCGATGAATAATTTGTAAAAAAGCAAAGCTGCAACCGTTGTAAGCGTAGATTTTCTTCGACAAAACCACGATATTTGGATGAATTTGAGCTTTTTCTAGCGAAGTACAAGTAGGTAGTTTTTCCACGCCTCAAATGATATCTCAATCAGAAAATTAAAACGCTACAAATTCTTTCACATAGATTGGTTATTCCTCGGACAGTAGGTGTGGCGGGTCGCGGACCAATTCCAATTGATTCAGCGTCCAAAATTTTGTGGAAAAATGATACCCCACACGCCTAGGTTCCAGAAATCTCGAAAACAAATATTCGAAATATGTAGATAGGCATCCATTTGACCCAGCCTCATCCAGAGGGCGCCAATCGTTGTGGGACCCACATCATTGGATTCAGCGTCCAAAATTTAGTGGAAAATGATACCCCACACTCCTAATTCGCCATGAATCTCGAAAATCCATATTTCAAAATACACATTTTGACCCTTATCCCGCCCAAATTTTTGTCCGATCGCGCTGATGAGTTTCGAGGACCAACTAAAGCCGGGAACGCACCTCATGCCCAATATTTTTTTTTTTCAGATTTTTATACATTTTTCTGCTGCCAAAAACGGCGTGGGCGGCGGACGGCGTAAGGCGTACGGCGGACATTTGACTGTTTTTTATCTACACACTTGAAACGCCCAGAAAAAAACTTTGGGCCGATTAGGAGAGATTTACATTTTGCATGAATTTATAGGTTGATTATTCAATGAATAACCAACCAAAAACAAGATCACAAGAGATAATTCATGAATATTATCATTCCGTTCACATAATTAATTATTTTGTCAATAACATCACTTTCTCTGATGAATCTATATTAACAACAGAATACTCCCAATAACGTTGCAAATATATAAATAACTAAATGGTATAGAATAAAAATTGTATATACTATGATTTCATATAAAAATATTCATTCTCATCCTCCAGGTTTCAAATAATTGATTCAAACTGCTCGTGTTTGACGTTCCAGTTCCAGATATCTTATTTTCTTTTCGGTATAGTGTTGCAATCAGGCTCTCTTCTCCATTCGTCTTCCTCCCTTACCCTAATTTTATGTTTTGAAGGTAGCCATTCGATGACCTTTATCTGTCTGCTTCAGACGAAGTTGAGGTGTTTTTTGCAATCAGTTTCTTCTCATTGGAGTAGAGATGATCTTTTATCATAAATGCATGTTGTCCATTAGCTCTCGCCTCCTTCATCTTCGGTAAAAGTTTTCTTCGGCGTTGCAACTTACATGAAATCTTGATACGTCATGTGTTTTTCACAGTCGGCTCGCGTTTTAGTGTCTGTAAAATTTGACTTTCAAGGGTCTGTCTCTAAAGGTACTAAACCTTAAAATATTTGATATCCTCCAGCTTGAGGTGGAGGGAATGGTTGGTCACTGAGACGCAATGATGACTCTTCTATCATCATGACTATGACAAGGTACCTATCTCTCTCTCTTGTTGGGGGGGGGGGGGGGGTAAAGTACCTGGTATAGTACCTGGGTCGGAGTCGCAAAATATTTTTAGACATCTTACCCAAAGCTTATCTTATATTATCCGCATTCATTCACGTCACATGTCGAGAGAATGATGCCATCTCTTAGCCCCCTCTTCACTAATTGTGGCCTTCGGGTTGAACCCTACGATTTTTTTCTCCTCCCTTTTCAAGCTTCCTATCCCTTCCGAGGTCGAGAGCTTCCTGTTTACGACGGCAACCCCTCGGCACGTACTGGCAGTATAATTGCGTTCCATCCTCAACTATTTTGGTCGTTTTCTGTCGCGTAAAAGATTATAAAAGAACCAAATGACTGTTGCCACAAGGTGTACGTAGATACAATAACCTCTCTGCCAGAGTTTTGAAGCGTAAGCTAGTAATAAAATAGGAACAAAAGCCTTGTTTTTTTTTTTTTTTTTTTTTTTTTTTTTTTTTTTTTTTTTTTTTTTTTAGAAAAAAACCGTGCTACACCCTTTTTTTCTATTTTAAACAACTCGGCAATTGAAATTCCCCTAGTTAGCGGATCATACGTTGACTTTATAATCTTTTCACGTTTAATTGGAGGTTTTCCATATCCAATTAAAGGGTTTTACACATCAAAATGAAGTTTTTCCATTTAAAATGATAGGTTTTTCATATCAACTCGGGAAATTTGCACATCAATTTGGAGGATGACAGAAATACAATGTATTAAATCGTTTCATGGTTTAATTGTGGGAAAGCAATGACAACAAAGTAGTGATTGGAACGTAACAGTCAACAAGAACATGAACTGAAAACCACTTCCATCAAGCACCGATTTGAAATGGAAAACTTTCAGTTTGCTGTGTGAAACCTCCCCGTTGATACGCAAAACCACCAACTTGAAATGGAAAACCTCCGATTTGGCGTGCGAATGCTGTATTATGCTGCCTGCAGTTTCTGTAACCATGTAATAACAAAATGATTTTTCTTGGAAGGCCCAATTTAATAATGCCGAAGGACCCCAACGACGAAATTGTATGTAATTTCTTAATCCACCGAGTGAATCCGGGAGAAACTCTTCGGCGCCCAACGAAAGTTTTTGGAATTGAGCTGGTCAGTTCCCCTTTTCGGTGAGCATGAGTCATTTCCCACTTATCGGCAACATAAACAATAGAAACTGCCCTTAGGCCATTTATTGTATTTAGGGGGAGATCGTATTCCCCTGTAGACTCCGGTTTCTTTTCAACTTTTCTATCATAACAGGATGAAGAGAGGACTTACACAATTAAAACGCTACCTACGTAGCATGCAATGTTTCTTGGAATTGCTGGACCAAATATCGGACCCACATATCAGATCATATTTTTATATTCTGCTCTCTTTGTGAAATGGAGAACAAAACCTCTCGTCTACTTTAATGAAGTAGGTAGGTATTCAGTGCAACAACTCTCTGTTTGAAGGCTCTGTTTGAAAGAAAATACACACTAAAAAAGTTTTCGAGTGACTAGGCACAAGACCAAAAAGATAAGACACGAGCCAAATCACCTGGAACACAGACGGTGATGCGATCTAGATAACAAACTTGAAGAACTCGGTTTGTGTCGGACGTCTCCATCAAGTTTAAAACCACTTTTTGACGACAATAACAATAGCACCTGGACCTTCGACAAAAAGTGGGAGCTTAGGATACAAAAGACGAGTGAACCATTTTTGGAGAATGGGTCTTTGGGCTTTGGGTCTCTCTGAATGAATTTTCAGTAGGGATGAAAAATGTTTCCGATTTATACCTTATTTATTATTTATATTTATTTTATACCTAAATTTTACGCCGACATTGTAGTTTGACGTCAGGTTGGCGGCTCCGACTCATGTCCAGAACCTATTTTTGAGATGCGGGCTTCCACATTCCATTTTGACTTTTTGAAGACGAATTAATCACACTTTTTGAAACTTAACCCTAAAGGGTACTTAAGTCGAGAATATACCGCATATCTTATACCGACAGAGGTTTGCCAAGGATGTGAAAGACTAGTAGATACGTACCTAATGTAACATCTATTTAAAAATTGTATGTTCCCTCAGCTAAGCCAAGCTAGAAAAGAATCTCGGCCCGATTAACTGGATCCCCTATTCTAGACACATCCAAATTGAGCTAACTCGAATTTGTAATGAAGCTGAATCAGGAATTTATCGAGTCTTCATTCCTTCTCTATGTAGAGATTCCTATGTAGAGATTCCATTCATAGGTAGGTATTTACCTACCAAGACACTTTCTCGTTGGCTTTTCCGGCTTACCGTCGAAAACTTCCGAGAGCCGTCAAAATTAATAAATTAGTCTTCTCTGGGGTATAAATTACGAAGGAGAATTATTAGGTTTTCCTTAGACGGGGCACCTGATTAGTGCTACGCGTAGTAATCAGCGGTGACACAACCCTCCTCTTTCTTCGCGTTTGACGACGGAGACCATTAAGGATGCAGATGTCTTCTTAATGGAAGACGACGAGCCAAGGCAATATGTCGCCACTGGGATTCCAATTCCATTCAACCGTCAAAGTGGCGGATTCATTCAATGTTAGTGTGGATAGTGACTGTGTACAAATGGTCACGTTAGGCGATGACGGCCTCCGAACTCGATGCAAATCATGCACTAGGAGTGACTCCCAGGGGGTTAGATGATGTCGTCGAGAATTTTCAGATAACAACCAACTTCAGTCTTACACTGCAACATTGCTGTTAGTCAATGGAATCTGTTCGAAATTCCCGGTAGACAGAACTGGCCCACCAGCTCCTTACGAAAGTCTTCAGGAGCGACTTGAAGAGCTTGCTCAAGCTCTTCTTACGGCCACTTCAGGGTTCATAGCTCATCGCCACTGTTCATTCAGTAGTTGTCGTACAAACAAATCACTGAACCCCTCATTACAATGTATTATATCCATGTATTAGGTTCAGTTTTTCGGCTGATGAAGTCATCTGGGTCCGATTTCAGCTCATTTTGTTTCATTCTCCATTTATCTGTCCAGTTTATGAATATATTGAGTAACTCTCCGAGTTTTGGTAGAGTTGGATGACTTGATCTTTTTTTCGGAATTCACACTGAAGTATTGAGTAGTAATTTGGTGCAATAGTCATTTTCGTTAATCGATTTGAAATCCACCATGTCCCTTATCCTTTACTTCAACAGTTCATGGCTAGGTTGAACTCAATATCACCCTCACGGCTAGTTTACGTTTATGTAGTTAGTATTTACATGGACCTTACGCGAAAGGTTGTTCGATCTTCACGAAATAAAAATTATTATCCGATAAATACATAAGTAAGATAAATATATAAGTCGTAAAGACAATTTTATCGTTAAGAAAAGTAGGAACTGCAACTTCTTCAGCACGTTCCTTACATGATCTGACCAAGGAGTAAGTACAATTTTCATTCATTCACATTTTGCGTCTATGAATGGAAAAAAGCTCGTACATAACATTTTATCTGGGGAGAAATGCGATAAAACTGGAACTACGAACTAATATTTGTCAACGTTCGGGTGAAATCGCCCTGCAATATGATGAAAAGTGACAGTTATAGCTTTTGTCTCCCTTTGTCTTTTTCTTGGGTTGCAGCCCCCAATTCAAAGAAAAAAACTGCAATTTCTTGTAAAACTCTTTGTATTTGTCATTGTATGAATTTGACGCTAACCAGCCTCTAAACTGAGGATGTCCAGGAGATGGGGCAGGAACAGGTACATGCTCACGTACCTACATCGTGGGTACCCGATCTGGCAGTTCGACAATGATTACGAATCCAGCATCTGGACAACTTCATGCGTTTTGTGCTCATCTCTAGAAAAAACCTCTTCCCCACCAAAAACACAAATTTGTATTTATTCTTCTCGGATATCTCCCTTCGAACGACGACAGCTGTGATTTCCTAGCTCACGTGCTCGCCCCATCGTTTCTTCCGTCGCTTTACCTTTTTTGTTCCTACCCCTCGACTGGCAGCTACTTCTGTTACCGCACTACGCCCTGCCCTCAACCTCCCTATTTAACCTCGGATTTTTGTTACGCGTGCACTCAACTTTCTCGCGTTAAAAATACTAGGGGAGACGTTTTTTCCGTATCATGTTTTCATTGCCACGGCTTTTTTCGTTCAGTTTTTTTTCTCGGTTGTCGTATTATACGGTGATTAGTTCTTTAGGGGTGCGGTGTTGAAACGACAAGTGAATCGAACCCTCCATCATTACAAGCGTATTCGATTTTTTTCTGACACTTTTTTTCGACCTGTGGCTCCCTCTTTTTTATCTACACTTGTTACCAAAGCTAATCGCGTTTCAGACAAGGTGGCAAGGCTTCCATCTCATTCAATATTATGGTAATTACTTCTGATAATACCTACTACGATTTTACGCAATTATTTTGAAAAGAAGACAAAATGGCACCATCTAAATACAACAGAACTATCCCTGGAAAAGCATTCTTGATATTCAATATTACAATATTATCTTCTCCCAATTCCTTAGCGTTAACCTGACTATTAGCTGAATAACCACAAAAAATTCGTTGTGTCGCACGGAACTGTGAAATGGCCACGTAGAAAATTTACTCGAGTAAAAGAAATTGAATACGTACTTGATGGTATCATAAGTACCTAGAAAAATTGAAGAAAAAAAAAACGCTGCAAATTCTTTCACAAGGGTTGGTTATTCCTTGGACCGGCAGCATGGAGACTCATGCTCAGACACTTCGGTGGGTTCCAATCGTTCCACGACCCGTCCCATGGGATTCAGCGTCCAAAATTTAGTGGAAAGTAATACCTCGCACGCCTAGATCGGCTTGAGACCCCCCCCCCCCCCCCTCCCTAAATTTGGCGAATGAATACATAGGTTGATTACTCAAGGAATAACCAACCAAAACGTCTTAAAATATCCCTTTATTTTGGACAGTTTCCCAAAGTCTGAACAACAGAGGTACAAGATATCAATATTATAGCCTTTTGTGGTAGAAAGAGAAAAATAGTACTGCCGATGTATGTTTGTACACTATTAGTTTGTACCTTTAATTATATCCAACATCGTTTAATTTTGAGGAAGGACAAATATAAATTTTATAGGACATAAATACGATATAAGTCATGTTAATGTCAGGACAGAGTCTACGCTAGGAATGTAATTCTTCTAGGTCCTCCCCAGTTCAGAACATCACAACCGGCTAACCGCTGAAAACCTCAAGAGGGTAATCGCCCTTATTAATTAGCGGTTTTCCAAGTTTTGATAAGTATGAAAACTTTGGAAAAAATCTCAAGCTGCCTCATCGGTGTAAAATCATTCATCACCTAGAAAACACCTCTTTTGACCGGGAATCCACAATAATTTATCATACGCCGAAGGTAGAAATAACATGAAGGAAAGAAACTTTTTGCACATGCCGAAGGGTCCTTCGCATTAGTTGGAAGCTGGCATATTTAATTGAAAAAAAAAAAAAAAAAACTCCCAGGTCCAAGATACCTAACACCTTTTTTAACGGTCGTTGACTTGGATTTTTTTTCCCATTCCACCCTCGAACCCTTCGGGAGTCAGGTCGATTGGTTGAGGCGGTAAGTTTCAACTTTTTGCCCACTATTTTCTAATCGCACAACGGGTTTTCGATACCTTTACCGTTGTCGTAACGGGTTGATAAATGGGTCACGTAACGGAGTTACACCAGCCATAAAATGGTGGCTTTTTGCCCCAGTGAGTAGGCATCTACTCCCATCATATTGGGAATCCATTGGACACATAGACCTCGTTTCACTCCATTTCCTCGAGAAATACTGCTCATTTTCTGCTGAAGTGATTCGCCAAGTACGGACTGAAGATTGCGAACCTTCAAAAAGTAAGGGAGATCCTGAAATGAGTCCAACCCCGGTTCGGTACCAAAGTAAAAAGGCGAAAATGTAAGAGACAAACAAGGCGCATTCTAACATTTCTCAGTCAAATGAAAACCCCCGAGAAATCATATAATTCATTAGTTGTAAAAACATTTCCAAGGAACAGCTCGTTTAAAAACGAATCCCAAAAGGGCAGTTACCTCAATTGAGAAGGCACGGAAATGTAAACAGGATCACAGTGAAGGACAAATAACTGATTTTTGTTCTTTTCTGAAACGGCTCTTTTCTCGAGGGCATGCCTAATTAACCAGTCGAACCTCGTGCCTCGTTCAAGAATTCCTTCGGGAAATGCGAGGATTAATGAGTGTTTTGGCAGAGGAATGCACGAAATCGAGTGTGCAATGAGTGAATTACAATATTAATTTGGGCAATACAAAATTATTAACCTTAAATTATTGTAATACTTCTAAACGTCCTTATTATTATCTAAAAATAAATTATAGTAGAAATAATTCGGGAAATACCCCAGCACCATTGGACGATGTACATCCGAACAAAAAATGCTTAAACACGAACATTTACTGGTACAGAGATAATTGGTGGGTTGGTGGAGAAAAAATGATAAGATATTAATACGTTCCTTGATTGATTGGGAAAGTGAGAAGGAAGAGATTTTAAAAGGATATTATAATGGGGAGAAAATAAACTATGTTTCCGCTTTTTCCACTCAGACGGCAAACAGCATGATAGATTGGTTTTTATCAATACAGATAAATTTATCCACTTCGTTTTCAGATATTAAAGGTATTGAATGTGTCTAGGCAAATCATAATATCATTAAAAATGCTATTGGCCGGTACATTATTTTGGTAAAATATTGATCGCCCGACTCATCAACTTTTACTGAGAACATTTTATTTCAAAGGATGATTGGTTTTCACTTTATGATTAATTATGGCGTGGATAAATCGCTGATAGTATACCTTGTAACTAATTCACTCGGAAGTTCGATATAGGGAAGCTGGGCAGACGACCGTATACCTACATCGATGCTAGAGGGGAAGAAAAAACGTTATGTTCTGATGGAAACCAAGGATGGGGATGGAAAAATAGCACGTGTGCAATACCAAGGAAGAGTCTTGCGTTAGGGGAAGATTTTTGGGGAAATAAAAAAAAATCCACGGGGTTGAGGGGTTGGTGACTGAGAGCGCTATAAATACTGAGGGGTGGCCGCCATCTTGTCGTGTGCCCCCCTCATGCGTTTTGAGTTTTTCTCACTTTTACTTACTCCCGAGGTGGTTTCTACTTTACCACCTGTGTTCACTAACTTCCTATATGAATGAAGGACTTTTTCGTCGGGAAGGAAAAAAAAAAATCACTTTTTCGACCATTTAAGGGTCTCGCGGTGAGCAGACAAGGCAAGAAGTCGAGCCGCCACCTGTTTTTCCAAAAAGCGAAATCCCGTTTCCGGCGCGATAACTCATCAGAGTTTCTTAAGTGACAAGCCACACGACCGCCGGGGATTTGAGTGTTTTCCGTATTGACAGACTTCAGATGATGGCAACGAGAAGGCAGAAATAAACTCTAATTATAAAAAAAATGTAGAACCGAATCTAGTCGGTTATTTATTCATTATTCTTACTACAATAGAGTTAATCCTCAAAAAATGTATTGACAAAAACAGTCTACCCCCCTCCCCCCTTTACAACTTTCTCAAAAAGGGTAAATAATGTGGTACGTTGTTTTCTAAAGGAAATATTATCATCCTAGTCAAGCACGTGCTGCTTAATCTGGACGATGAATTTCGTTGGATTTACTTTTTTTTCAATTCAAATTTCATTTTTTGATCCATTCTCGATCGAAAAGCGTTGCCGAATTGGTAGGTACCTGCAAGAATTACCGTATACTCTAGTAACCACGTTGAGTTATTGGGTCAGTTTCTCCCACGAACGCCCATTCCAACTTGGCAAAAATATCGGTACCTAAGTGGTTCGTACATCCCCAGTTAAAGAGACGGTTTTTTCTCCGTCTATTTTACTTTTTTCCATCCCCTTCGAAATATTTTCCAAAGACGTCAACAAGGAGGATTACACCCGGAGAATAGGTCCACCGAAGCAGCGTCTGTGCGAGTAAGATCTCCTGTAAAGAATCCTTGAAGACCATGAAAACTCCTTGACCGCTACAATTACAGTAGGTAGCTCTCCCTTTTCTCGGCTCAAAAAGTTCCTTTAGGTAGCAGCTCGGCCTCAAAATACTTTCCATTCTTAAACTTTTTGCTTCGCTCTTTTGATATTTTTTCTTCGTTTCTTTGGTTTTCTATTGTTGCCTCCGTAAAAAGACTCTGGGTTGCTCTTCATTAGTGGTGGTCGGGAGCCTAAGCCGCTTATTGAAGAAAAAAATCTGGTTGGGTTTCACAAATGCAAAAAGTTAACTACCCATGTGCCACTAAGTTTTTTAAGTACTCCAAATACCAGAATCTGTATAAATAAAGGTAGTTAACACACACAGGGTTCTTCAGGGCTTTCTGACGGGAGTGGGTTCTAGGAATAATTTTTTTTCTTGGGCAATTGCGCGAGACTCCATCTTATGAGATGCATCTCGTATCTATAGCCATCGCGTCAACGTAATGAGTCGGGGGTTATTTAAAAAGTTCGACACCGTATACGATGTATATAGTTATCTTCTGGTCGACAGAATCTCTTCCTTCACGTTCCGCTGGCTCGCTAATCTTCAAGATGAACGACTTCGTCCTTCTACTTTTACATGTCGCCTTTCACAAGTCAGTTCAGAAATCACCAACCTCATGTTGGTGCAAAAATAAAAGCTCGAATAAATAATTTAATAGAGTAACTCAAAACTCCTGTGCTCAGTGTAGTATACAAACAAAACAAAAATTATTCAATAAGTAATGATCCTGTCCTTGCATCAATGATGCGATAAGAAATCTGCGGAGTGGACAACACGTCTGCTATTCTTTCAAAACCCAAAACATTCATCAGTGTACGGATTTGTACGGTTGAAACGTAATAAGTTCAACTACAATCTGTAGAGACTGCTGAATTCGAAAATTGTTGGGACCGTTTTAGGAAGGACTATTAGGGATCTCCACGCTTGGAAGAAAAGTTTGGGAGCGAAGTATTGTAACAATACGAATTGTGAAACCAATCTTCATGAGTAGACAAACAGTTCTCCGGTCTATTTTTCTGAAAATTGAACAATCTCGTCGCCCAACTCAAAAAAATCTGCAAATTCTTACACACGGGTTGGTTATTCCTCGAATGGGGGAAACGGTGGATGTGGCGGGTCCCGGACCCATTCCAATCGATTCAGGGTCCAAAACTTAGTGGCAATGATATCCCACACGCTATTCGCCCCAGTCTGGGTTACACTATGGCGCAAGTGGCTAGCGCGTTCGGCAGTAACCGGAAGGTCCTCAGTTCGAACCCAGGTGGAGATTTAGTTTTTTTTTACCCATAAATTGACCAATTACTTCTTCCAGTGGGTGCCAATCGTTCTGGGACCAATTTATTTGGATTCAGCGTCCAAAATTTAGTGGAAAATGACCTAGATCGCCCAAAATCTCGAAAATCCATTTTTCAAAAAACACATTTTGACCCCTACCCCCGCCAAATTTGGTCCGATCGGGCTGAAAAGTTTCGAGGACCCGTCTCGGCAGGGAACAGACCCCTGACCAAAATTTCAGATTTTTAGAAAATTTTCTACTACCAAAAAGGGCGCGGACGATGGACGGCGTACGGCGTACGGCGTACGGCGTACGGCGTACGGGGTACGGCGTACGGCGTACGGCGTACGGCGGACGGACATCGACCTTTTTGATCAGGACATCATGAAACGTCCAGAAAAAAATTTTGAGCCAAATCGGTGAGGTTGACCATTATCATGAAAACATAGGTTGATTATTCGAGGAATAACCAACCAAAATGGACGAAGCGGTTTTTTGTACTCTTGCTTCGTACGCATGTAAAAGGAGTGAACCGGTGTTAGTGACCCACTTGTGCATTACCGTTGTAGAACGAAGTTGTAAATCACGGGAATTCCAGTTTTTATGCATCCGTTCTGACTCCTATTCGGTGATTTGTTGAAGGCTCCGAAGACACCCTCAAAGGGTTGACTCAAACGTCGATATTTTTCCGAGGTCAGGTAAGTGACCCGTCTCCACTGGTCGGCATTGTAGGTTTGCATTGCTGAAAAACTCATTTTACCCATCTACAAAACAAATATGTGTGACTTGTGTTTACAGACCCAAGAGGCCACATGACGGGGGGAGGGGTGCCTCAAACACGGGGGGTACGCCATGTTAAACTATCATCCCTCAACGTCAGATAGCATCATACTCGTGTACACTTTTAACACTTCAACATAATAACAAAAAGTCACTCGACACTACTTCATTCTACATTCCTTATCACTTTTATTTTATTTTTTAATGTGATGGGGCCAAGCAACTAGAAGGAAAAAAACACCCTCATCTCTTTAAACTATGTTTGGAGGGTTAGAGTAGGAGATTTCTTCACTTTTATTGAGATTAGTGTCGCAGTGATAGCCCCAGTTGTAGGCCCAGCACGGTTGGAACCAATTGGTGGAAAACTATACCCAGGTTCCAAAAAAAAAAGTCCAAAAATCACCCGAAATTCCCAATCTTACTCACTCGTGTTCTCCGTTTGCTGCGATTGAGCTGAAAATTAGTTGTGCTCAACAGGCGCCCGATCGATTTCTATGTGCATAATTTTAGCGTGCATAATTATGTGCGATTTTTGTTAGCATTTTAAAATACATTTTTGACCCAAACGGCCAACATTGTACGACGGATAGACATTTTGGGTTTTGAATCTATACATTAATACACGTACTTATACATGCGGGCATTTTCCTGTTTCATTTGCACTCAATTACGAATGAAGTACTGACGAGAATTGGAGTTATACTCTGACACTCAAAGAAGAATAATACTTTTGGACGGATTATTATACTCGTAGGTCTGAAACTGGTCCAGTTGGCGTCTGTCAGGGGAGAAATGAGAAAATGAAAACGGAAAAAAAAAATGAAAGGAAGTCTCCTTGCGAGCAAAGAGGATGTATAAATATCGGGCAAAACCATTGGCATTTCCAAGAATGAAGAAAAACCTTTCGAAAAGAGAGACAGATGATGTCGAAGAGCGGTCGTTTAAGGAACGGTCCCCTTGGGGGTTTGAGTCCGAAAAACTACACAAAAACCTCGAATACGAAGCGCGGGCTAAGCGACTGGTAGAAAAACGCCGAGAAAGATAAAAGTTGGTCCGAAGAAAAAGAAGAACCCGAGGAAGTAAAAGAGGGCGAAGGGAAAAAAATCGAAGGATGAATACATATTATATTTTTGTAGACTTTAGGAAAGGGCCCGGTGGGTGGACAATGGCCCTTTTTAGACACAAAAGATTTGGAAGCTGGAAAACGAACGAAGATCGATAAGGTTGCGGTCTGCTTCCCTTATAAATTCGTTAGCGCTGGATTTTTTCCGGTGTTTACCGACACGTTATGATGAATGACGTTTCACTTTGAAAACGTGAATATCTTCGTGATAGATGGTAGATTGAAATCTGTTTTTCACGATGAGGTTTTTTTTCCGACTCGCACTCCCTCGTCGTGACGTGGCTGTTTTCATTGGGAAGACGAAACCTTGGAAAATCCATGTGAGATCATGAAAACGATGAGTTTCTTTGGAGTCTTCGACCGAGATAAATTGTATTACGTCGCCTTCGAGTGCTCTCCACCCTCGAGGCACAAATATTGGGTCATCATCCAGCATTCACCTTTTCTTCCGATATAAAGTGGAAAGAAGTTCAAAAATTAATTTTAGTTCATTTAATTCTAAATCAATTCAGCCATATAACTTCTCAATGTTCCATAGTTACGGAAGATTGCTGATTAATATTGATCCCTAAACCGGGTAAACTAATTGATCAGCTAATACCATACAGGCCTGTCTTGTTGCTGCCTGCTGCCTGCGTTGTCTAAGCAGTTTGCATAACTCATCAACAAACGATTACTCGCCGTCTAAGGAGCGCAAGCTGATCCCAAATCACCACTTTGGGTTTTGACTGCAGCACTCCACAGTAGACCCAGTGCATAGAATAGTAAGCATCATCGAAGAAGCGCCAAAACACAGGAGGTTTGCTCAGCCATCTTTCTAGATGTGTGCTTTTGATGAAGTCTGGCATGAAGGCCTGGGCATATAAGTTAAATGAAAGCTGCCCTACTAATACGTTGAGCTGTTCCATTCTCGTTTATGACCGGAATTTCCGTAACCAATAGGAAGATGCCGACTCAACCAAAGAAATAGCACGCTGATGTACTCGTACCACAAGGAAGTGTATTAGGCTCACTTGTAAACCTTCTGTATGTGTGTAATCTACCAAAAGTTGAATTTACCACCACGGCTGCAGACAACACTGCTGTCCTGGCAGTTGGCAATGGCAACAAACAATCCATATCAAAACTCAAATCAAATTGATTGACCGATGATTCAGAGATTCCAGAACTCCGTGCTGCAGTGTATTACTGGCGCACCATCGTATTCTGAAACGATGCTCTGCACTGCAAACTTGTTGCAACAACAACGCAATCAAGGCATGTGGGGTATTATTTATTACTAAATTTTGGATGCTAAATCCCGGAACGATCGGCACCCACCGGAAGAGGTTATGGACGCTGAATCTGTTTTTAAATGAGTCTCCATGCGCCTGGTCCGAGGAATAACCAACCCCTGTGAAAGAATTAGCTGCGTGTTGTTATTTAAATCTAGCTTTAAACCTTTAAGTTAGTTTTTGTTTGCAGGTTGGTTGGTACTCGTAGGTACATCGACCATTAGTATATCAGTAAATGCTTCTCGCTTGAAAAGTTTTCCTTTTTTTTTTTAGCGCTAAACATATTTTTACACTTTACCTAACAAAACACCAGTATTCCTTCCGTACCTAAGTAAGGTGCATGTGTCACGGTCACCATCGACGAGATCACTGCCCAAAGTCCATTCACAGGATCGAGTGACCAAATGAAAAAGACTTCCGCTCATTGTTCGCAATGTGAAAGTTCACCACAACCTTTTTTCGCCCTTGGAGATCAGGTGGCCAGCGTCATGTGACAAAAAAGGGTTTTGCTGCCACCTTTGTCGTGGGAAGAAAGGCGGGTTGGGTTGAGATGAACTCTTGCCGTGCGAACGTTAACAATTCAATATGTGAGAGGCACGCGGAATTCTTTTCCCACAATCGGCACCAGTGAGTTTGCCCTTTTTCTCTGGACGTTTTATTAGTCGCAAACCACCACCTTCATTCATGATTTGGTTCATATTGATTCTTAATTTGCTGTAAGTCATAAAAATTCGCCTTGGAAATTACACGAATTATAACCGAATCACTAATTTGGTGAATTTCATGTTTTAAGGTGAAGAACTAAGGACAAATGAAAACCGCCATGTTTATGTCAGCAGACTAGTATCTAATTTGGTGAAGGGAGACTAGGGACTATATCTACCTACATAATTACCCCTTCACTTTCCAAAGTTCACAAAGTAAACCAAATTCGTGCTATAGAGTCTCTTTCTGACATTTTGGTTGATTATTCAAAGACAGTTTACTTTACCTACTTGTTTGCGTTACTATGTTTTCAATGCATGAGGTCAATCTCTCCGATTCGGCCCAAAATTTTCTGGGCGTTCCCAGGTGTCTAGATCAAAATTTGCAAATGTCCGTCCGCCGTACGCCGTCCGGGCTTTGTTGTGGTAGTTGAAAAATTTCTAAATACCTGAAATTTGGGTCAGGGGTCTGTTTCCGGCTCAAGTTGATCCTCGAAACTTTTCAGACCGATCGGACCAAATTTAGGTGGAGTAGGGGTCAAGATGTGCATTTTGAAAAATGGATTTTTGAGATTTTTGGCGATCTAGGCGTGTGGCATATCATTTTCCACTAAATTTTGGACGCTGAATTCAATGAAATGGGTCCCAGAACGACTGGCACCCTCCAGAAGATGTTATGGGTCAAAATGGGTACCTATCTACCCATTTCGAATGTGCGTTTTCGAGATTTCTGGAACCTAGGCGTGTGGGGTATCATTTTCCACTAAATTTTGGACTCAGAATCCAATACATTGGGTTCCGGGACGATTTGTGCATTGGAATGGGTCCGGGACCCACCACACCCACTGTTTACCCTATTTTTTCCGTGTTCAAGAAATGAGTCACCATGCGCCTGGTCCGAGGAATAACCAACCCGTGTGAAAGAATTTGATGCGTTTTCTCTCTTTAAGTTCAGTATTTTGGCATCAAAGAGACACAACCAAATTTTTTACCCTTTATCCATTTGAGGATGCAGATAATAATGAAAGCCTTTTTCCTTGGGAGAAGGTGCTCAAGTGCACGACCAAAGGATCAGTCGACCCCGAAGTAATTACTGGAATTAGGTCTACGTGTTCGAGAATGGGACATCTTCCAGCAAAAAATAACCAGTTCGAAAAGAGCCGTCAGGAAAGTACCCAAAGGTAAAACGTCAACACACAGAATTAGCAGATTTCCTCCCCTTTCACTTGCACCCTTTACGATTGGTTTTCCCCAAGTATGATTTACGATCCACTACAAACGGACCTTCACAGTACGTCTGTGACTTTTCTTAGAAAGGTCATTTTCTATACGCAACTCAGCGGACGTAACGCTGACCGTTTTCGGAACGGTCTCCAGTATAGTACGTTAACGATTTTCGCCGAGCGTCTCGATTCTAAATGGCTCAGCTTTGTCATCAATTGTCACCACTCCAGCGTAATGGAGATTTTTCACGGAACAATTTAATCGATGCAGAAGAATTTGCAGCTTTTAGGTTGGCTATTTGGGCAGACCTTTGTTTTCAAATGAAAAAAAAAAGCACGTGGAGATCCCGGGTCCCAAATCTACGTCCAATTTTGGGGCTAATAACCGATCAAATTATTATCAAAATATGAATTAATCAATGGGATTTGTAAACGGACTTCATTTGGGCTCAAATGGTGGTAACAAAGGTAAGTAAAATGTCGATTTTTGCTGAGCAGAAACATATTCACTCCAAAAGAAGACTATATTAGCCTAACGTAATTATTTTTGGCAATTGCTTTGGGAGGTTTTGCCTTTTTTGGACCCATAACCTTTTTCGATATGAAGCGACTTATTGATTCTGCTAAATCTCGTTAGATGGTCAGTTCCAGGCAGAGAAAATATGCTGGAGAATTATAATGTATCGCGGCAAAACAACTTTTCGTTCTCGCGAAGGATCGAATGCCGACCAGCAACCCACCATTTTCAAGGTGCACTTCTATTAGGTTTCTTTGGGTTCTACTGAGGAAAAAAAAATTATTCTCGAAAACACATAATCAAATTGGGTAATAAATACCCAATTTGACACATAACTTCTTACAGTGGGTGCCAATTGTTCTGGGACCCATTTTATTGGATTCAGCGTCCAAAATTTAGTGGAAAATGACACCCCACTCGCCTAAATCACCTTAAAACTCGAAAATCCATTTTTCAAAAAACCCCTACCCCCTCCAAATTTGGTCCGATCGGGCTGAAAAGTTTCGAGGACCCATCTCGGCCGGGAACAGACCCCTGACCCAAATTTCAGATTTTTAGAAAATTTTCTACTACCAAAAACGGCGTGGACAATGGACGGCGGACGGCGGACGGACATTGACCTTTTGGTTGGTTATTCCTTGAATAATCAACCTATGTTTTCATGATAATGGTCAACCTCTCCGATTCGGCTCAAAATTTTTTTCTGGACGTTTCATGATGTCCTGATCAAAAAAAGTTAATGTCCGTCCGCCGTACGCCGAGGGGGTAGGGGTTTTTTGAGAAATGGATTTTCGAGATTTTGGGTGATTTTGGCGAGTGGGGTGTCATTTTCCACTAAATTTTGGACGCTGAATCCAATAAAATGGGTCCCAGAACAATTGGCACCCACTTGAAGAAGTAATGGGTCAAATTGGGTATTTATTACCCATTTTGAATATGTGTTTTCGGGATTTCTGCTACCTAGGCGAGTAGGGTGTCATTTTCCACTAAATTTTGGACGCTGAATCCAATAAAATGAGTCCCAGAACAATTGGCACCCATTAGAAGAAGTTATGGGTCAAATTGGGTATTTATTACCCAATTTGATTATGTGTTTTCGGGATTTCGGCTACCTAGGCGTGTGGGGTATCATTTTCCACTAAATTTTGGACGCTGAATTCAATGATGTGTGTCCCAGAACGATTGGCACCCACCGGAAGAAGTTATGGGTCAAAATGGGTATATATCCACCCATTTTGTATGTGTCAGGATTTCTGGTGCCTAGGCGTGTGGGGTATCATATTCCACGGACCATGGTTTGAAATATGACGGAATACACGTCTCTCTTTACAGGAGTAATGTACGTATTTTCGGGTTCAGTTACGGAATTCTCTGCAGTTTTTTTTAACTGAAATGTAGTGCTTATCTGTGGCCTCAGTCGACTCCAATATGATTGTGTTTTTTTCTTCCTTTTTCGGATGATTCGATGACGTTATCCGGACCCTCATTCGATTATGAGGGACCCTTCCAACGGCCCGTGCTCGAGCCATGAAAACGCATAATGACCTTTTTCCTCCGCCCCTTTTACACCAACCCTCTTTTTTTCTGTCGCTTTTCTATAAAATCCCGAGTCCCTCGCTCGGACCATTGTAATCCCGGCTAAGATAAAAAGCCGGAGGGGCCGTATTTTGGCGATGAATCAAGTAATGGCGTGCTGCCAGGCACGTTTTTTCTCTCTTCCCCTCGGAGGAAATATTCAAATATTTATGAAAAGTCGGACTTCTTTGTAAAGATCCGACGCGTGGACGTAACAGACATTTTTTCCTTCAAATACAATAACAGAACAAGAGGACGACACAGCCTTCAATCAATCATGTTTCAGTTGGGTTCCAGCAATAGCCACTCTGTGCTACCGATTCTGGAATATGTATCATCGGTCTGGTCCCCCTTTACGACGTCCACCAGGGTGCAGCATATGTTGCTCCGATATGCCGCCTTCAAATGTGGCATTCCTTTGGGGAAAATTTACTACAGCCAGCTCCTGATTATCTAACCGTCTTGCCTTTCTTTCCCTATTCCTTCGCCTTTTGGCTCTTATAGGGGGGCACGTACATGATTGCCTTGCTTCGGTATTGGATGTCCCCAGGCAACCCGAGCAAGCAGATCCTGATTATCTATCATTTGGATCCACTGATCATGAGGCGAGTGAGTGTAGACCTGATCTTCCGACCTAGGTTCCTGAAATCCCGTCTAGACTGTCCCAGCTCTTCCCTCAAAAATATGCACCCGACCGCCGTGAGTTGCTGCTCGATCTAACTTGCCTGTTTTGCATCCCTTTCTCGGCCACGAGCTACTTCCATCATCGTCCGTTGAGCAGGATTTCCAGGTCAACCTGCTGCTTAGTCTCCCCTCGACTGACTTCTTTGCAGATCCCCACAACAACCAAGTGCCTCTTTCGTTCTTGCACATGTAGCTTTGGGTTGTGTGTTTACGAACATGTCTATCTCCTTCACTCTCTCTGTTTCCAACTGGATTTTTTTCCGTTTGCTTGTTCTCGATTGTATTCCTTGTAATAAAATTGTAATTGAGCTTGCCCGTTTAAAATAAATAAATACTTTTTAGTCAACCTCGGTTTTCAGTTTTCCAAAAGTGTGGACCCTGAGATACGATACCGAGGAAAATGCGCGTTGGGGAAAGTATTCATCCTGGCTTACTCATGACTGAGAAGTAAGCTGTAGTAAATATAATTTTGTCAACTTGTCTGCCATCGGAACTTGAATTTTTACAGTATTTTTGATTGGCTTAGGCTCAGGAACTCCTCGGTATTTCAGGGATTTCGTTGAAAATGCGGCAGGAGGAGTGCTCTCGACAAGATTGTTTATTGTGGACGATTTCTCGTGAATTCTCAGATAAACAGATACGAGGAGTACTTCGTAGAATGATCAGGGACTCACTTTTTGTTTGTAATAAACGACCCCGAATGAATCAGCTTTCCGTAATTTTCATCATAAAATTTCGCAATTCCACTATTTTATTCCCCGTCGGCGTTTTATCGACCGAACTGATGTATTATTTATCGAAAAGAGGGTTGGAGTTTCGTGATAAATCAACGTGACTCACGCGGAACGAGAGGGGCGAGGGTGGAGAAAAACTGCCCAGTCCGGCGGCCCAGAATCAGGAAATCTCCAAAAACCCCTTGCAAACGTTATTGTCGCCCTCTTTTCAATTCGCTCGATACCCTTCCGTGAAAAGGCTTTTGGGTGAAAATCGTCCGACATCCGGAACACTCAATAATCTCGTGCTGACCGCCAGATGGCATTTCGCGTCATTAGCTGCGTTGGGTGGCGCTCCGCTGACCGCTCCCTCGTGGCCTCCAATCTTTCGACGCAAGTTTAATAAAACCGTCACTCACTTAACTGTCTGTCGACAGTCTTGACCAATGCTTCACTGGGAGACGACTCGATGATAACAGCCAATAACGCCGTGCCGTGAACAAATTCGGGATTTCATCAGCACCTGGAATTATCAGCTCGAGCTCGGTTTTTCCTTATTAGAAGCTTTGTCGGTCGCTGAACCCTTCTTTTATGTCGAACAGCTGCGTCCTCTGAATCCAATATTTTATCAAGCTCTTACCTACACGCTCATTAAAAGTTTGTATGTTGTCACGAGAACATGACTTGACTTAATCCACTTTGACTGAAGACAAATGAATTATTCTGTTGATTTCTCCCTTGAAAGATACTCATTTTTAAACATTTGTGCATAAAAATAGAGAGGAAAAAAGTATCCAAAACATTTTGCCGTCTTTGAAACGAATAGATTATATATATAGATGATTGAAAAATTCCATTCAAATTAAAATGCTTTGAGGAAATCGAGAAGTTTGCGTACATAGACCCCCCACCCCCACCCGCTGCTAAGTAGGCAGGGGGTGGTAGCAGATATTGAAAACGGGGGTTTAGGGGACCTAGTCGACTAAGGTATTACAGACAACAATTTTGGACGCTGAATCGACAGAAATGGGTTCGAACCTCCTCACAGAGGATAAGAGAATAGGTCAAATGGCTCATTTGATGATGGGTTTCAATTAATAAACCATTGTTAAATAGATAATTTGCAGTTTTTTTAATTGAAAATTTCTTGTGGGAATTAAGCTTCACCTACAGATAGATCGTCTATCTGTGGTTTCCTTCTGGCCGTCGAGTGGCTGAATTCGCTTCTGCTCTGATTCAGGGTGTTGTTGATTGAAATAAATCGCATTAAACATCCTAGATAAGGAATATTTTAGGATTCAGAGGAAGATAAGGTATCAAATTATGTATTCATAATAATTCACTGCCCGAAGCATTTGTCCCGATTATCATGTTAACCGGGATTTCGATCTCCTTTCCCCTCATTGGAGGTTTGTATACCAAGTAACGAACGAAATAAGTAATGAATCAACGTGAGTCAGGGAATGTTTTCTGTCAAGTTCTCTTAGCAGAACTAGTTCACCAAGTAAGCTAGAGGTGGCTCATGCTAATGGTGCACGACGAAAACATACTACTAAGTCCAAATAAATCATTTTTATTCCTCGCGTTCTCGTGGTACACTCAATGTTTGCGAGTTCCTTTCGACAATCTATCAGCTCAAAGAGGGAGTTGTCTCTACCCGCAGTGAACCTGCGTTTATAAATACATTTAATTGAATTACTTGGTTAAATT
Organism: Cyrtorhinus lividipennis; assembly: GCA_019603395.1. Classification (NCBI taxonomy): domain Eukaryota; kingdom Metazoa; phylum Arthropoda; class Insecta; order Hemiptera; family Miridae; genus Cyrtorhinus; species Cyrtorhinus lividipennis. Next base: position 4,878,610 of record CM034000.1, read on the forward strand.
GAGCGGTATAGATCATCATTCGAACATGTTCACTGAAGGGGGTGGCCACTCTGGAGATATGTATATGGTCAAATCGCTTTTCTCTGAATAATCTAAAACCAATAATCACGGCCAGCTCGAGCAAGAGGGTTTAAAAAGCGTTGAAACGGCTGTGCTCCCCACCTGTTATATCCACGAGCCGCGCCTCCTCGTCCGCGCGCATGCCCCGCGCGTGTCGGCCCCCTCTCAGATGCCGTGGGTCGAAAAAACTCCCCGTCACTCGAGGAGCCGTAAAAAAACCTGTTACAAAATGGTTGGTATCAAGTGAACTCGTCGATAAATAGGGGAAAGAACCCACTTTATCGCTCACTTAGAAATCTGACTCTCCTACTGAAGAACTCGCGTGCCCCTGGGGGACTTTTTTCCTGACTTTTTTTCCTTTCCCGACGTACGACCCGTTTTACCTAATCAATAGGTGATCATTTTGAATGTTCAATATAGGCGAAGCCTCCTCAAACAACGGTGGTACGGATGATTCTATTGGACTTCAAACTCAGAAAAAGGGCTCACAGTACTCGCAATAACGGCAGCGTTTAATAATTACTTACCTATTTGATTTGTGTTCATATGCCTTACCTACTATGCTATGCACGAACTAAAAATAACCTAATTATATAGGGACATGATGCTCTTGTCGATGAGAGATATATCGCGGTCCACAGTAATTGGGCTTCAGGCCCGTGTTTTGTAAAATAAATAAATAATGACTAGGGTATTGGCTTAGCACGCTTCATATTATAATATAAACTGAAGATGACAGCGATTGTATATGTGCGATTGCATGTCTATCATAAGCAAACTGACAGCGGAAACTATACGAGGATCCTTCTCGGTTTTGCTTTCCCAGTTTACATAGTCCGTGTGAAATAATGCATTTGAACGATTGGCACGTTTTAGGACATTAGGAATACTTTTAAAAATCTGCAAATTCTTACACACGGGTTGGTTATTCCTAGAATGGGAGAAACAGTGGGTGTGGCGGGTCCCAGACCCATTCCAATCGATTCAGGGTCCAAAATTTAGTGGAATATGATACCCCAAACGCCTAGGCACCAGAAATCCTGACACATGCAAAATGGGTGGATACATACCCATTTTGACCCATAACTTCTTCCGGTGGGTGCCAATCGTTCTGGGACACACATCATTGAATTCAGCGTCCAAAATTAAGTGGAAAATGATACCCCACACGCCTAGGTAGCAGAAATCCCGGAAACGCATAATCAAATTGGGTAATAAATACCCAATTTGACCCATAACTTCTTCCAGTGGGTGCCAATTGTTCTGGGGCCCATTTTATTGGATTCAGCGTCCAAAATTTAGTGGAAAATGACACCCTACTCGCCTAGGTAGCAGAAATCCCGAAAACACATATTCAAAATGGGAGAAACAGTGGGTGTGGCGGGTCCCAGACCCATTCCAACCGATTCAGGGTCCAAAATTTAGTGGAATATGATACCCCACACGCCTAGGCACCAGAAATCCTGACACATACAAAATGGGTGGATACATACCAATTTTGACCCATAACTTCTTCCGGTGGGTGCCAATCGTTCTGGGACACACATCATTGAATTCAGCGTCCAAAATTTAGTGAAAAATGATACCCCACACGCCTAGGTAGCAGAAATCCCGAAAACATAATCAAATTGGGTAATAAATACCCAATTTGACCCATAACTTCTTCCAATGGGTGCCAATTGTTCTGGGACCCATTTTATTGGATTCAGCGTCCAAAATTTAGTGGAAAATGACACCCCACTCGCCTACATCACCCAAAATCTCGAAAATCCATTTTTCAAAAAACCCCTACCCCCTCCAAATTTGGTCCGATCGGGCTGAAAAGTTTCGAGGACCCATCTCGGCTGGGAACAGACCCCTGACCCAAATTTCAGATTTTTAGAAAATTTTCTACTACCAAAAACGGCGTGGACAATGGACGGCGGACGGCGTACGGCGGACGGACATTGACCTTTTTTGATCAGGACATCATGAAACGTCCAGAAAAAAATTTTGAGCCGAATCGGAGAGGTTGACCATTATCATGAAAACATAGGTTGATTATTCAAGGAATAACCAACCAAAATGTGTATTTTCACTTGGCTCCCTCCTAAAACAGTTCTCAAATAGTATTTATTTTTACCGACGATTTTGGTTGGTTATTCTTCCAATAATCAACCTATGTTTTCATTCAAAATGTCAATCTCTCTCAAAAAAAAAAAAAAAATTTCTGGGCGTTTCAAGGTGTCTTGGTGGTGGACAATTTTCTAAAAATCTGAAATTCGGGTCAGGGGTTCGTTTCCGGCTCTAGTTGCTCCTCAAAACTTTTCAGAACAATCGGACCAAATTCGGATTAAAAAAAATGTTTTTCAAAAAGTGTATTTTCGAGATTTTTGGCAATCTAGGCCTGTGGGGCAGCATTTTTCACTAAATTGTGGACGCTGAATCCAATGAAATGGGCCCGGGAACGGTTGATGGCTTCTGGGCGAGGTTATGGGTCAAAATGGGAACCTATCTACCCATTTCGAATATGTGTTTTCAAGATTTCTGGCACCTACCTAGGCGTGTGGGGTATCACTTTCCACTAAATTTTTGACGCTGAATCCAATGAGACGAGTACCGGAACGATTGGTGCCCTCTGGATGAGGCTGTGGGTCAAAATGGGTACCTATCTACCCATTTCGAATGTGTGTTTTTGAGATTTCTGTAACCTAGGCGTGTGGGGTATCATTTTCCACTAAATTGTGGACCCTCAATCGATTGGAATGGGTCCGGGACCCGCTACACCCACTGTTTCCATTTTCCCCATGTTGAAGAAATGAGTCTCTATGCGCCTGGTCCGAGGAATAACCTACCCGTGTGTAAGAATTTGCAGTGTTTTTTTTATTTTAATTGGTTTATTTACTGGCATGTCTTCTTGGTTTTTGGTGAGCAAGCCCCGCGCGGTTCGCCCTCATTTCAATTCAGAACTATAGTGCTAACTTTGGAGCCGGACTAGGTGGTCACCTAATGGCACTGGTGTTCATGGAGCAGAAGAAGACAGAAAAAGGATAAAATATCGCGATAATAACTAATTCACTCGGGAGCCCTCAGCCACGCATGGAAAGGCTGAAGTGGAACGGCGTACAAGGGGGTAGGTAGGATGATGGACGAGGGACAAAATTGGGAAACAATGAAGAAGGAAATGGGGTCATAATCTTGTTTGATAAGGCCATGAAGCTAGTCGGTTCCGCAGTTCGCATTTTGATATTTGAGTTTGGTCGCGTTTTTTACGTGCAACTTTTTTTTTGCGGCTATATGTAGGTACCTAAATATGAAGTAAGGAAGTGCATTAGATGCTGATGCAGTAATAACCCCAATCTACCCCCAAAAATTTACTGACGTTCATCGTCAAACACAAATTGGAGTACTTATACTCGAACGTTTATTTTTTTTATTTTTTTCAAAAGTAACTTTATTGTGTAATACACTATCGAGTGGGTACATTATTTGATTTACACAATTTTCATGCGGCACTTGTGGTAAATTAACTACCCAGTGGTAGTCATGTACAGCAGTTTTTAGAGGTATGAACGCTCTGGTGTAAATAACATCTCAATGCAATAAATAACATCCGAATGCATCACTGGCTAATGAAATATAGCAGCTGATAATATAGGTAATAAATAACAGTAACAACGTAATGGATAATGAATAACAGTAATGAACAGGTAACAACGAGACCAGAGATAGATAGGGTCTATAAGTAGTTGCTTGGTTGAGCTATCAGGATTCAGGTATCAGGTGGTCTGAATGCCATTTTCGCTTGAGGCGTCTTTGTGGTCGCGGTGGGCGGGGTTCCTCGAGAATGGCGGCAATTATAGGGTTGTCGTGGTTGATCATTCGGCGGGCCATGTTATTGTAGGAGGCTGAGATGATGTCAGGAATTGTAGGTATATTGAGATCCGAATGGAGCGTAGTATTTCGAACATACCACGGTGCACCCGTGACTAAACGTAGGATTCTGTTCTGTTGCGTGGAAATTCGCCGGATTTGTGTGCTACTGGCCGACCCCCATATCGCGCAGGCATACTGCCAGATTGGTTTTAGGAGGGTTACATAGATTAGACGCTTCGTATGGAGGGGGACCTGGTTGCTAGCAAATAGATGGTAAAGCTGGCGGGTGCGGTAACGGATACTGGTTACTGTGGTTGTGATGTGCGTATTCCAACACAGTCTGCTATCCAGAGTAACCCCCAGATATTTTACATAGTCTTTTCTTGAGACGGCTTCGTTGTTGAGCAGAAGGTCAGTAGGTGGTACTGCTGTTCGATAGGTGAAGCATACCAAAGATGTTTTTCCCGGATTAAGCTTAATTTTCCACATGATGCTCCATTCGTAAAGGCTATTAACGTATTCTTGTAGAGTCGCAAGTGCTAACTCTGGATCAGTGTGTCGGGCGAGGACGAACGTTTATGTTGTTGTGAAGAGGTTATTTCGAACTTCTCGCTTATCGTAAGTATATATCGACGAAACACTAATCTATCGATGTATCTAATACTAATGGATGTTTCAATCATGTTTTCTCTGCTTTCTCGACAATGGGAGTATAAGTACACTTTTCGGTCTCATATCCATCTGTGTTTGTGCCGATGTTTCTTCTTTACCTGGTGGGTATTGTTCAGATACATTTCCTAGTTCCTTTCGAGACGCGAACTTCTTCCTCCCTGCTTGAACATGGGTGGCCCTCAAAATCCTGCTAACCCCCCAGTGATGGTCGCTAGTGGACCTTCTATCTCGAAGTTGAAGCTGATCATAACATATTATACGAAACAAGAGAGAGAAAAACTGTCTTCGAAAAAAAAACCCTCTCTTAGGAAGGCACGATCATTTCGAATAGAATTCGTGGCCATGAGAAGTGGCGATTCAAAAATAGGATTCATTCATCTGGACTCACTTTTGTTTTAGATAATTTTTTAAAGGAGGAAAGGTTTCAATGAGAACTTTAAACATATTACGGGCGATTTTTTACACACACATATATTTAACGAAATGTATCTCAGTATTTCACCAAACGCTGAAACGGACTATCTTAAAGTCTTCATTTACTTACAAAAATATTTATAAATCTAGAGAAAACCCCAACTTTACTAATTGTGCGCAAAGTGATCTACTCGTCACATTTTGGCACGGAAATTGTCAAATTTTGTTCTTGTGAACCATAGTGTTCTACGTAGTCCATAATTATTGTTGATTGAACTTTGGGCTAAAGGGGAAGAATCGATATGTTGAATTGATAAGGGATTCAGGTTATAAAAAGTTGATTTAACGACAAGCAAGCTAGAAATTACGAGAGTATCAAGATTATGATTTTTTCTTTTGTCGATAAAATACGAAAATTAAATGTAACGGTGAACATTCCAAACGACCCCTCAAAAGCCCACAAAATACCTTCAAAATGAAGGAACTGTTTTTCCAAATAAATATAATCTAAGACAAAAATCACACAATAGAAAATGATCCGCTCACTTGCTGATCGCGTAGAATAAAACCCGTAGTATCCGAAACCAGTGAAATGATTTGAACTAACTGATCAATGGAAAAAGATCTAACATAAGTGAATAATTGCACGTAAAAAGGAAGAACACTTGCCGTTGATAGCAAGATATACATTGACTATCTAATTTTAATTTACGATACGCTACTTAGGTACTTTGAATTTTAATTCTATTTACAAATTTTATCCGACAAATTTTGACTAGATTATTATGGCAGAGAAGAAATTTTTTTTTTTTTCATTCAAGTTTAGGTGGATTACGTTCACATAACTATACTTATGGAGAGAACCAAAACTCGTTCGATTTATTGTATTGTACTTTTTTCATTTTAAAATAACTGCGCAATAGTATTTTTTCCTGGTGGCTTGCTGGAAATGAAGGAATTGTCTACTTTTGAAGTTACACTGAACTCTTCAAACATGTGCGACTTTGGATCCCCAATAGGGTTTACGTTTACTTTACTGACGTCATTTGGGAGAATTTAAACTGGTATCTTGGCTTCTGGCCGCCTTTGAGACGAATTTCAAAACGATCACCCATCCAAATAGGAGCTGAATCGTTTCTCGCCATCGTGCTACCTTGTGCTAACAGTGTTGCACAATTTAATTGATGATGGACCACATATCAAATGTAATAGCTTCGAGTGCACGCAAGACAATAATGTTTGTAGCCTCAGTTAAATCAAAAGGCTTGCAATTCGTTTGGACCCAAATCATTCAACCTGAAAAAATTGCTTTCAACTCAAACCATGTACTTTTTCTTTTTTTCAACTGAGGATTTTAGTATTATTTTTCAACGTCTAACCTAAGTACCGCATTGGCGAACAGTAATTCCAATCTTTTGATGACCAATAAATATCACCACGCGTTAAATAATTCCATGCGTAGATGTTTCGGGTCGGTTGTAAAATGAATTTTCTATGTAAATGCTCGTTCGAGATGCTGTTCTATGAATGAGAGGTTCTTGCGATATGTAGAAAGAAAGAGACCTTGTCGGTGGTCTGTTGTCCGCACATGTTACACGTGAAGGGGTCCTGGTAGCCGTGATAACCCATGTGCATGGTGTACATGACAATGTCTTTGAAGGAGATGTCGCAGTAGGTGCAGTTGTAACCTTCGGGCTTGTCTTTGTCTGTTTTCTGCTGTTCAGAGTCGGCTTCGCAGCTTTTGACGACCGGGGATTTGGAGTCTTCAGGGTAGGGGAGGTCTGGCTTGCTGACAATCTGTTCGGGCTCTTCATCACTTGAAGGCCGTCGCGATATCCTTTCCAGTTTGAACGCTTTACCTTTTCGACGACTTTTCGCTATAGGGGTTTCGATCAGACTGGCGGCGTCAGGGTCGGACTTTTCGTTGCTGCATGTCAAGTCAAGAGGAGCTTTGAGATCGTCTTTAGGCTCTTCTTCGTCCATCACCACTTCAGGGATGGCAATGTCAGGTAGCTTCTCCACGTTGTTGTTCTTCTCTTCAACCCTAGCGTCTTGCGTGAATGGAAATGATGGAAACCCGTTCAACACGTTGTAGTAGGGCATTTGAGCAGGGAGAAGATTGAAAGGATTGAAATTCAAAGCGGTGAAATTAATACCAGGGATCGTGCCTGACGTTTGCGCTGTCGTCACAGGAGGTTGCTGGCTCGGGGACGGTTTTTCTGGCGTATTTTTTGACTTTTGCTTAGGTCCTCTCTTTGTCCCGTACACGTCCACGATCGGTAGAGGATTTGGTGACCCGTCTGGATTGAGAACCATCGCTGGGCTGTGGTTGTACTTCCTCAAGTGGAGCTTTAGACTGTGGCAATACTTAGTGGCGTAGGTGCAGTCGGAACAGCGGAACTGATACACGTTGCTGTGGCTCTTCAAGTGCGAATTGAGCATTGACTTGTTAACACAGGAGTACGAGCATTTGTCGCATTTGAACGGTTTTGAGCCAAAATGATTTCTCAAATGATATTCAAGATGGTGTTTGTACTCGGTCACGAAGGGGCACTTAGGGCAGGTCAATAGTCGCTCCTGCTTGATGTGTGATCGAGAATGCTCCCAAAACTCAAGCTTGGTGACCGCTGAAAACTCGCATTGCTTGCAGCGGAAAGTCTTCACTTTTCCTTGGCTGTTGACTTTAGGTATTTTCAGGCCGGGCTCTTCTTCCATCCACATGTCCTCCTCGCAGTCGTGTACAGTCTTCAGGTGTTCTCTCAGTTTTTCAGCATTGTCACCTTCGTAGTCACAATGTACGCACTTGGTTTCGTGGGAGACCAGATGCTCGTTGAATTGAGACCTGAAACAAGTGAACAATGATAATTTTAAATATTCATGGGAGGGAATAATATTGTGAAGCTGTGCCGCAGTTGTATATTATGCGAAACTAGCCTGGACTTCTAGGCTCACCTAACATGGCACGAGAAGTCGCACATGGGGCACTGAAGCTTCTCCTCAGGCATCATTCCCGTCCGTTGCAATGCCATTTGCAACCGCCTCAGCGAGTCTCCGTTTTCATAGAATTCATTTTCCGAGTTCGAGCTCTGAGAGCCTTCGTGATTGTCGTGTTTGTCGGATATGTCCATGGCCAACGGCGACGGGATAGACCCAGGTGGCGTGAGACGAGGTGACGACTTTCCGTCTGATCTGGGGGTCGAGTCTTGAGCACCGCCAGGCCCCTGTTTCGAATATGTGCCACTTGGAGAGCTGACTGACGGATAGTCCGACTGAGGAGTCGGGTAGTTGGTGAAAGCCGAATTGATCCCTGGAGGTGTCAAAGGCGATGTAAATCCAACGCTTTGATCCTTTTTTGGAAACTCAAAGTTGTCTTCGCTCGGTTCTTGCTTCTGAAACATGGAAAGATGTATGTTGTCAACACCTTTCAGGGCTGCCATCAAGTTCAGGAATTCTCACAATGCCTTGACGCTTACCACATTAGTTTGAAGAGCGTGACTCATCCACGAGCTTTCCATGTTGAGGCCCCCACTGAATAACGCGGGATGCCTTGTATCATACTGTAACCCACAGTTCATCGTGATAGATTTAGTTTCCGAACTGTTGTTGAAATGGTCGGAAGAAACTATCATCGCATCACACCTGAAACAAAAACAAATACAATTGATGTCACGTAAAAAGGCACTTTCCTATTTAGCGTGAAGGAGGAACAAAGATACCCCATCAAAATGTTTGATCTTCAGTATTTCCATAACTTCTAAGACAAGCGGCCCGTTACCGGGAATTTTCGACAACTGACTCTTACTCTGTTAGTGTAGGCGCTCACTATTCTGATGTCCACCTTTTTCTAATTCCTACGCTGAAGACCTTGAAGGATGATACGCGATGATACCCTATGCAATCGAGCGACCAACAGACGCTTAGGATATTCGCGCTTCAGGCGGATTCCCACGTTGTTCCCAATCAACCTAAACGTTCCTAACAGAACCTATTTTTGATTTTAGGCCATTAAAAAATAATCCTTCAGTTCCAGGATGCCCTCAGCCCTCCATATCTTTTTGAAAGGGCAGTTGACCTCAGGATCGCCTGAGACAGTAAAATTGTCGAACGAAAAATTCCCACACCAAACAGTTTGCGGCACATGTTACTTATTCCCGTCCTCTCCACCCTTCAAAACGCGGCCAACTCATACCTGAAAAGCGCAGAAAAGGAGTGAGTTTAGCCAATTTAACGGTCACCCCTTTTTTTGCCTGCGGGATGCCTTTTGAATATTTGAAGGTTTTACGAGTTTCTTTTTCTGCACTTTGCATACAAACTTTTCTCGGAGGAAATCGGAAAAAGAGGATTCGTAACTGCCCACAGGGGAACGGTCTGCTTCACTCCATAACAACAGTTGTTTAACAATACGATTTCATATGAGATAGTGCTCGAGCTACTTTCTAGAACGTTTTATTGGGTACTCAAAGCAAATGACAGTCGCTCACCTCCATTCTCACTAGTTCAAAGATTGTCAGTTGAGACGATACATTTTTGTCTATAATTTATCAAGCAATGAATTTCAATCAATGTCTTATCATTTACGTTAAGCCGTATTTTGACCTTCTATATATCACATATACGAGAAAAGCTCAATCAAGCCCCTCCCTCCTCATTTCAAAAAATAATCATTTCTTTTATCGGAAGCGGCAACTTGTTACAATATATTACAAAAATTAAAATTATCGTCTTTATAAAATTCTCAGACTGGAAAGAAGACTTGCGAACGAATTGATCCTTTCAAGGGATTATCTCTTATAGAGATCAATATAATAATATTTATCTCTTACGGAAAACTGCTGTTGAGTTTATAGTACGTGAACTTTTTCTCATCATACGCGTGCCTGAGCAGTTGGCCTGCGACAACTGGGCTAACATTTGAAGAATTGACCTTTTTTTTCTTTTTGAAAAAAGAGACTGAAAGCGTACTAATCGACCAGTTGCGTAAAAATACACGAAAAAGCGAAGGGCCAGGGAAAGTTTTTACTTTTGTGTGCTTTTTTTTCTGTAGATCGACTCTTCGTTAGAAAGTTTAAGTTTCCCTTTGCCATGAGGAAACAACAATGAGCTGACACCCGATATTTTTTCGGGGCTTCCCTTTTTGCGCAACGACCGCCCTTGTGTTCTTTTGTGGGTGAAATCGACGAGGATCTTTCAGAAAAGTGGAATTCCGGGTAGGTTTTTATGCCCCATTTAAGTTTTTCTACTATTCTTCACATTTTTGACCGTCGTCCGAGAAAAACGATTGGCGGAGGTCAAACTGGCCCACACTAAGTTAGTTGCGGAATGGTCTTCAGACCTGATTAACCTGTCGATATTCAGTTACATTGAATTTGAATACATGACCAACTTGAGAACGCCATGTTTTCCCCTGCATTAGTCCTGTGGTCCCACTATTTTGTGTATAATGTGATGTATAATGATAGTAAAATACGATTAAATTATAACAATGTACGAATCGAGGGGAATAAGTTTCCACCATACGGTGAAATTCCGCTCTCCACAATGGATTTTCAAACAGGACGGATAAATTAGGGATTCATGGAACTCTGGTTTTTTTTCTGAACGGCCTCGGAAGTATGCGGGTAGAACCAGAAACATCGACACAAGACTGGAGAAACAACCGCATTTTCTGGGTTATTTAAATTAAAGCGATTCCATGTGAAAATATCGGTGATGCACGAGGCCCGTATCATAGACCACACTATATCATGGGGAGTAAGCATAGGTACTTTACCCAAAATTCCAATTCAGGGAAAAGAAGAAATGGCAAAAGTGCCATTCCTAATGAGCCGTTGGCTCTTTACGTTATCATAACAAGCATGGACGGTTTTGGTGCGATCCTGCGCTTTGAACACTTGGCATCTTGGCACTTGATTGGATAGCTTCCCAGAACTTGAATATAAAACATCCAAATCATTCCACGATGGTTTGGTACTCCGGCAGGAACTCGCATGTGTGGGAAGCTCATTTCCGAGGTCTCCGAAGTAGGTACTAATCGAAAAAAAGGGCTAATTTTGGTTCATTATTCTCATTGGAATTAGAGCTTAAACTTGTTTCACCCTTAACTTCCAAATTTACGCTTCGAAATGTGTAGGTTCCACATCAGAAATGTCCGTCCACCCCCAAGCCAAAAAAGGTCTTTGCAATTATTGGAAAAATCTAATATTTTACAATTTGACGAGTTGGGTGATCAAAATTTATTTTAGACAGTCTCCATTTTTTCTGAAAAATTATGTACAGATTCTCAAGTAATGCTTAGTAATTCAAATGTGTCTAGATGGGCGTTAAATATTGTGCATGTGGGTGTGAAGCGTTCATGCGTCATGTCCCGTCATGTCTTGTCCCACTACATGGAAGGCCAAGTAAATCCGTTTTCTCGCATGAAAATCGCATTTGGGTGGATCCTATCTCGCTGAATTTTAATAGACCAGCTTAAGGATAAAATCGGTGGGATGTGATCAGGTAAAGTTCTTGTAGCAGCCATCGACTTCAGACAGCGAATTGCCAAGTATGCTGTGGTCCGTCGTTCTGCGCCCTTGGCTAGAAATTCATTGTGTATGCGGGTGTTTCCCTAATGTTGTATATCATCCCCCTTCCCAAATGATATAACCGTGGTGAAAAAACAGCTAAAACTAATTTTTTATGCCATATATTATTTTACTATACTTTAAGAGCTTTAAGGCAGAAATTCCCTTCTTTCCAAATGTGTAAACATTCAATCTGACAGCACTTTCAATAATTTCAACAAATTATTTTTGCTCTGTGAGCGCTAACTGTCGTGTGCCTAGTCGTACGGGGCTTGAGCTTTAAACAATACATAGCTAAGTGCTTCGCATTTCCCCTATTGTACAAGTGAGGAAAATAGGAGGGCGAATCATAGGATAATATAATTTTAGTCCCAATTTCAGTTTTTCGCAAAATTCAGTTTGCTCATAAATGTGTGTTTTTTTTAATAATCTCACGTATAAATAGGGATTGATTCGAGGATTAATTTTATCGACTGGCGATACTCCCTTTCCTAGGGTATTAATTGATTAGGGAGGTAAAATTTGCTTGTTAAAAAATGTTGTTTTGAAGATAACTGGAAAAAGGTTGTCTGGTATCTACGTAAATTCATAAATACATTTTTACAATACATAATAAACAAACAATTTTGTTGTCAAGTTATTCCTTGCTTGACATAAGAGTACATATAACTTCTAGGCGTCTGCAAACAATAATGTAAATGCGACAGTACACGGACCGTTTGGCGCATTAAAGTCACTTACCAATCTGTGACAGAAGTTCGCTCAGCGGAGAACCGACGAGTTTCGACCGATATCGATATCACAAGTTGACAGCGGGAGGAGATAAAAGTTCACTAAGACAACCCTCTTCCACACGAGGATTCGGGACGACACGACGGTCCGATAGAAACTGACTGGGTTTTCCTCGTCCCCTGGACCTACCTTACCACCCCTGTGGAGAGATTCCCCTTCCACCCCTCTTTCTTTTTTCTTCCCCTTCCCCGCCGCTCCTTTCACATCTTCCCGTTGGGGGTTGTTTCCCTCTCGTTCGTCTTCAAAAAGCTGGAGTTCCCCTTCTTTTTCTTGGGTGGCCGCCCGCCTCGCTTTTCCAACCCTTTTGACAGATCAACCCCCACCCCCACTCCTCCCCTCATCATCTTGACCCTACCTCCGCTCCTCCTTCCCTGAAACTTTCTTTCAGATGACGAGTCGAGCGCGTGAACTAGATGACATGAGTGAGTCATGGAATAAGTGTATATACTTATTATACTTATTCCATGGAGCGAGTCTACAGCTATGCTACAGTCTACAGACCGAACGTGGATTTGATAGATATTTGGCATGACTCATCACCCCGGACAAACTTCGGTCTTAAACAGAGTCAGGCCCAATATTTTACTCAATTTTGCCTAATTTCGGCTCAGATATAAAACCGAAGGAAGTATATGCGGCTGTTTTTATTTCCCTCCCCTTCCCCATCGTACTGAAAGGAAAGTCCAATAATGTTATATTGAAATTCACTCGTGCGATTCCTTACTTCATCTAAAAACCTGACAAATAAATCATAAATTACGTACGTAATATTTTGTTGGACACTCTCAGAGTGTGTGATTTGAAGTTTTCCACAGAACAGTCAATACAATACAACCCTTTGAACACTTGAAATGTGTTAAAACATCAAACAATATAAGAATTCATTAATTCCGGTCAAATTTTGTTTTTGTAAGCAGGTTAATGTCGAAGTATTTTTTTAAGAAATGTTCGAAATGGAGTGAATTAATTCAAAATGAAATTTTTTTAGTGCTCCAGTCAAAGATGTAACGGTAACAACAAGAAGTATGTAAAAACCGCAAATTTTTCCTCTTGTAGGTGGGGGAAATACGTTCGTTCCGACCATTCCCACCAGGATTCGACCGTGAAGTGGTTGTGCAAAGGAAAAGGGTCTTCGGTTTTCATGATGTGTGAACAAAAAATTGACTGATGTTGCAGTCAAATCAGACAAATATTTGCATTTTGGCGAAAATTTCTAAAACATGTTCCCCTGATATTTCCACATTGAGACAATAAAAATACACCACTCTGTCTAAATCATCTCTTAACAGTTCTATTTGCCAAACGAGATTTACGTAAGTACGAGAGATATGAAGTGATAAATCCCATTATTTTCGTATAAAACAAACGATCGGGGAAGTGGAAGATTTCCGTAAAATGTATTTCTTTGGTTAACTTGAAGAGACCATGTTCATGGTTACGACGTGTTGTTTTGATTAAGTTGGTACCCACTTAATTCTCACCTATTTGTGCCGCTTCCAGTACATACATTATCTACGAGTATATTAGGCACCTTTGATGAGTCAATAATTATTGTTCCCATATCCACAATTGCGGCTCTTCCGTGAACCTTACCTTATTGCCTTATCTATGTGAACATCCAGAAAACATTGCTTATCTACCCGTTGAAATTTCGTTGTTTATTTTTTGAAGAATCGGACCCGAGATAAGATTACGGCACATGTTATGCCATGTTCTGAGGCATCCGAGGAGACAACGTTAGAATACAGGGTGTTATTGACCCAAATGGCTTTTGAAAAGTGACCTTGCATCTTGCTCGTTGGTTGTGGAGTAGATGAAGAAGCCTAACTCTATTCGCATGGCACATGCCACTTTTCTTCCTCGAGTTCTCTCCTGGACTTGAGACTTCAGTTCGAACATAACGGATTCAGTGTATGTCTAATGCCAATTAATAGCTAAAACTAATTTAATTTTCAAATATAATTTTTCTTTTTGCCCAGGCTAGACCAACCACAGGCAATATAGGTATCACAATTTTTTATATGGACGATTTTTCATGCAGGTACCACGTCGAGAAGGTCGACTGGCCTTCTTCTCTTGAACATATCGGAGCACTATGCGCCCGATTCCTAAATCACTTTTCATATTATTCTCTGAACAACAATCTCACGTTTTCATGCCTTGAGTAACAACGTATGGATCTCAATTATGTGACGTTTCTATTCATACTTCTCAATACCAGACTTTTTCGTCAGGGGTACCTTGAACATGTTGAATTCTGCGCCTCTACTTCTCAGGGAAATAACTTGTAACCCGAACGATGCATTTGAGTTTTTTTAAGCAATTGAATAGGATGGGAACCTAAATTTCACTTGAATTGAATTTAATTAAATTGTCAACAACTTTCATTCCCAATACATTTTTGTTGAAACACCAGTATAAGCAATAACGAACGACTATCAATAACAAATCATCGTCCCGATAAAATTTTACTTTTTGAGAACCCTCTCATTTTCAGTTGGTTGCGCTCCCGCAACCAATGAACTTGAGCCCAAGTTCTAAACTGCAGTAAATTCAACATACTTTAATAGGTATCTATGTAAGGATGTTAGTCGCAATGTGTCTTTGAGGGAGGAACTGGAAAATCCGAGGTGGTTCGGCTTCTTCGTATCCCGCGCAAGGTTTCCGCAATTTACTATTTGAAAAATTATTACCAAAATTACTAGGTTTACTACAAATATAAGAATTGTACTTGAAACATTTTGGTCTCCTAGAGGGAGAAACGTTTCTATTGGAGTGTACAGACAGAAGTAAGGTCGCATGCGCGGTGAGTTAGATCCCAAATCCACTTCTTTCCACCGTTCGTCTGCTTGGGTGGAGAGGTCACGTAATGTTCTATTTTTATGGAGCAGTCAACTTGTCCGAGCCTCCCACAAGAGAAAGGGGGCTCTTGGGAAAAAGGATGAGACGATAGACTTTGATATCCTTCCTAATCTTCTAGATACCTGCTCTTTGGTAAGATGACTAAATAACATTTTTCAAGGATCCTTGAAAAATAACGTAAAGCCAAGTTGAGGGAGAGGTTTTTCAATGCAGTAGAACATAACGTTTTTATATCGAATAAGAAACTCATTTTACACTTCGGTCAAGATTTGTCGTAGTTTGGGACGATAAAGACGGTTCATATATTCCAATGGAATTTCATATATATTTCGAGGGATTTTTGCTCATAGGGAATTGCAGGGAAGGAAGCTTTCCTTCACACAACTGGCGGAGAACGTTCCAATAAGAGGCTCGACTATCACTTTGATTCGTTGATAGATGGTGATTTGGATTCGAGAAAATTCAGTCATAGTCACTGAAGCACATTATGTCAGCTGTGTTCTCAGCCACCTTTAAGCCGTCCTTGATGGACGATCGGGCGATGCATCCGTAAATACAAAAAATCTGCAAATTCTTACACACGGGTTGGTTATTCCTCGAATGGGGGAAACAGTGGGTGTGGCGGGTCCCAGACCCAATCCAATCGATTCAGGGTCCAAAATTTAGTGGAATATGATACCCCACACGCCTAGGCACCAGAAATCCCGACACATTCAAAATGGGTGGATACATACCCATTTTGACTCATAACTTCTTCCGGTAGGTGCCAATCGTTCTGGGACACACATCATTGAATTCAGCGTCCAAAATTTAGTGGAAAATGATACCTCACTCGCCTAGGTAGCAGAAATCCCGAAAACACATATTCAAAATGGGTAATACATACCCAATTTGACCTATAACTTCTTCTAGTGGGTGCCAATCGTTCTGGGACCCGTTTCATTGGATTCAGCGTCCAAAATTTAGTGGAAAATGACACCCCACTCACCTAAATCACCCAAAATCTCGAAAATCCATTTTTCAAAAAACACATTTTGACCCCTACCCCCTCCAAATTTGGTCCGATCGGGCTGAAAAGTTTCGAGGACCCATCTCGGCTGGGAACAGACCCCTGACCCAAATTTCAGATTTTTAGAACATTTTCTACTACCAAAAACGGCGTGGACAATGGACGGCGGACGGCGGACGGCGTACGGCGTACGGCGGACGGACATTGACCTTTTTTGATCAGGACATCATGAAACGTTCAGAAAAAAATTTTGAGCCGAATCGGAGAGGTTGACCATTATCATGAAAACATAGGTTGATTATTCAAGGAATAACCAACCAAAATACTGATCACCGGGTTTTTTTTTTTTTTTTTTAACAATTTTATTGGTTGCTTAAGGCCATTACTTTACATGTAATATACCTTATTGGAAATTGAATCGTAATAAAACACTTCTTGATTTCATTGTTTTGTGTGTCCATCGTGGTGGACAGGCACTTTATGTACACAACTGGTTTTTTCGCACTGGTGGTCTTGGTCTTGTCCTTTATAAATCTAGAATGTCCTGGATATGACGAGGTCTAATTAAACCTTCAGCGACGGTTTCGTTCCAGTGGGTCTCATTGTGTCGGACAAAACCTTCCATTGCGTTTTGAGACATTCCTGGGGCGATACTATGTTGAAGTCGGAGTATATCGTGGATACGAAGGGGGGTGCGTGAATAATATTTCTCTGCAGGGAGGCATTTTGCTGACTCTCAATTCGTCGGAATCGTGATGACGAACAAGTTCCATATATTGGTAGGGCATACGTCCAAATTGGCCGGATCAGAACTGTGTATGTGTGTGTTTATTATTTAATGACACATTCGGGTTGTTAAGAAGGCTTTTCAACTGATTCGTTCGGTTTTTTGAGCCTGAGTATGATCATGGTCACATGATCGACGAAGGTCAATCTGCGGTCGAGTATGACTCCTAGATACTTGTGCGAAAGTGCGTTGGGTATGGCAGTGACCATATAGTAGAGGGAAGCTTCGCTAAATTTGCGTTTGTAGGTACACGTTACGAAGCAAGATTTAGCCGCATTAATTTTGAGTCTCCATTTCGTGCACCACTGACATGAAACATGAATTTGTATTTGTAGCTCAGCCGTGGCTATTTCCGAATCCTCATGGCAGACTGCGTACACCAAGTCGTCGGTAAATAAGCCAGCGACTTATCACCTGCGTTGCTCTGCAGCATTCTTCACCGCTGGCATCATCTAAATTCACTTAGAAAACTGGAAAATACAAAGGTGCAACAGGAGACTAGAGAAAAACTCTGTACGTTATTGTTATTCCCCAATGGTTCATTATCTTGATGAACTACGCTCGTACCTATGGTCCTAACGTATTATCAAAGTCCTTCACAGCAAAAAGGGAAAAAAATTCTGATCTTCAGTAATAATTACAAGGAATAATCCACCAATCTTACAGTCGATACTTCCTTTTCCAAGTACTCCACCACATCCTCTCTTTTCCACCGTTATCCTCCCCTCGTTGTGCGGTGACCGTGCTGGGAAGTTATTTAAAGACCTATTTCCGAATATTTTGATGATTTTAGTATTACAGATTTTATAGCGCAGGCGGTATTTAGAATAACACCGTTTGATTTTGGGTACACTAAAAATACATATGGATGAAAAACATATTCATTGTTGTATACCTCTCTTGTGGGATCGTAGTGTCTACCTTTCGTAAAATGACACCATCACACTATTAACATCAATCTAGGTTGATTGACAACATCGAAGGCCCTCATACTGTATGTACCTATTGTTAGAATTCCGGCTGTAGGGGATCTACTACGAGTAAAAGTTGACTCGGTCGGTAATGTACACTATAATATTGGCGAAGCATTCTTTGGAGCTGGTGAAGTCATTGCAAATGTTCCATCCTAATGATCCTAATGGTTTCGAGCCTCCTTTAAGGGCAATATTTAGTTTAACACAGTTTACCTAATTACTACCGTGCGAAAATACTTTTTCATTCCACGGTGCCAATGTCGTTAGTACCCAAACGCGTACAAAATAATTATTAACTTGGCGACGTTCCGATCGAAGAGGTCGTTGCACTTGAGTTCGTACCCTGCCTGTTACGTTGGGGAAGTTGGAAAGTTTCCCGACGCCAAAAGTCGAGAATTGAGTCGAGTCAGAGAAAGTGCGATATTAGGATGGTTGTACCTGGTGGTCCTAATCCGTCTCATCCTCGTGTTACATCACGAGCCATTTCATAAAGTAGCCATAACGATTCTTTAAAAGTACATTGGCGTGCAGACCATTTTGAGGTAGGTACGCGAAGGATGATTATGTGTACGTGTTGGGGGCAATTAGTGGAGATGAATTTCAATTTTCCATTCATTCTTCTTTTTTGTTTATCCGATTGGCTATGTAATTTAATTTTTTTCGTCTGAGGTTTCCACAAACAAGAACTTATTTTAAGATATGTGGATTTAACGCATATATCAAAACCTGCCCATTTCAATTAATTTTTTTTTTTTTTTTTAATACCGTGGCATGCTCAGCAAGCTTAAAAAGTTATATAATTAGCTCAAAAAAAAATTTCCGTTGATTTCTGCTTAAAATTTATGAAACTACACAAGCCTATAACACATTTGAATGGGTAACCTCTTTCTTGTGCAATCTTATTGCGGTTCCGTAAACGATATAGGTAAATGTGGTATAGACGCTGAATGAAAATATAATCATTTTTCAGTGCTCTCGTGTATTATAGGCTTTTTGGCAATTCTTAATAAAATCTTACCAGAAATAAAATAATGAAATTAAAAAAAAAACCATTTGTTTTGCTGCGTTTTGAATTTTTTTGAAATAAAGGATTTTAAATTCACAACCATTATACAGGGACCCTTTTGCGTATCGTGTTTAGTTTTGTAGTTTGATCTGCTCACTTGCTACTTCAGCCCAGTTTAATTTCTAATTAGGAACGTCTAGCTCAGTGGATGATTTGATCGACTATTCGAGCAAAATATCCTCTTTTTTATCAATCGCATCGCCCATTATAATCGTATTAGAGACCCGTTCGTTTTACTTGTTTACTCGATTGCGATGAGAGTCCTGTCACGTTTTCTCTTCTTTTTTATTCCATTCAAAACCCATTTCAGAACGATGCTCGGTCATTGGCGCGCATTTATTCGTAAATTGATGGTATTACTCTAACGAACCATAACAGTGAAAATTGACTAACGTTGTCGTAAAATCCTCATTGCAGCAGCCGGTAAATGTTGAAGATGATGAGATAGAATGACCGCAGATCGACATTTCGCTTAGGATTTGTATCGGATTGATGGCTTTGTTCATTGAACGGACTTACGCGGTTTGTCAGTTTCGTCCTCAGTATGTACATAATCGTCTTGAATGAAGAAGTGACAGGTATCTACGTAAAGACCCCTGGAGTCCACTTGCCTAAAACCAACGCAGGTTCTGACGTGGTTTTGAGTTGGTATGGAAACATTAAAACGAAAAGCGTTGAAAAGACCTGCGGCTTAGTCACATTTGGGGTTTCCCGGTCTCTCTAAAAAGGCGGTTAACGTCCAACCCACATGCGTCTCCGATACGTAGCTAACGAGCAGATGGGCTGACAAAAAACAGGCGGTCACCCTGACCAGGAACTGCTCCCGTAAATAATATTTTTTGTCCCCGAAAACACCATACACTTTTTTAAGAAGGTGCACATTCTTCCGTTATTACTGTCTCGAGGTCACCAGGGAAAAGAGGAGAAGATGAGCATGCGCCAGCCAGTCTGAGACCAAACTATAAGGAAAATTATAACACAAATGTTTCAAGCCAAGGCTACCAAATGATTCAAAACTCCATTTGTTGAAAAAATTTCAGACCTGGACGACGGAGGACTGTTGCCGAAGACTTCATGCTCGCGTTTTCGTGCGTGTTTTAACAAGCCGGTATTAAATGCGTATTTACGATAAATTTTCTCCGCGAATATATCCTAGAGTTCAAAATGAAGCAAGAAAGTCGGAAGTGAAATCGATCAGCACCACATAATTTGAAATGAAAAACTGCAAATAATTTGGTAAACATTTGGTGCTTGAATACATTTGGTAATTAAATAGCAATTACATTATCGTTTACAGCGATCGGTTCAGCGTTCGAAATTTAGTGGAAATTGGTACTCCAGAAGCCCTAGTCACGACGAAATCTGGATAACTAATTTTCAAAACATCCATTGTCACCTATACATTGCCTCCTTTTTCGTCGATTGAAAGGAAGAGTATTGATGACCAACTACATCCTAAAAGGGGTCACTGACCAAAATTGTATTGTTGACCAGATTTTTTGGAAGAAAACTCATACTGCCACAAACGGCGTCGACGGTCAGCAATGTGCTACTCAAATTTGTCAAAAATCCAGATTACTTATTTACTTTTCGCCAAACCAAAAACGTTTTCGCTAAAAATATTGGGTAGCATTTCAAAAATTAATCAAAAAAGGCAATACGTTTAAAAGAATTTGTGGCTGTAACTTCGGGTGGGTAAATAAAATAGGTACTCAACAAACGAGGAGCTAGTCAAGAAGTCGCTCTCACGTCGTCTGATCTGAGGGGGTGTGAACTCTGTCACATTTGGCCTTTTTCCGTCGAAAAGGTTGGGAACCCCGCTAGTTAGTGAAGGAAATGATCTTTAGCCTTACAAGACTCAGCTAATGCATTGGAGCCCACAAAAACCCGCCCTCGTTCAACATTGGACGGAAAAGTGTCCGAAAACGGGAATGAGGAAGGAAATCATGCGTCAAACATCCTCTTCCCTCGTCAATAAATCTGATGCACGAGAGTCCTGAGAGGGTTTTACTCAGAGCAAGGTCACCTCTCGTAGCAGCATCGCAGAAATAGAAATGACACTCAACCACACAGTCCGTTAATTGTCGTCGTGAGCGTAAAAATAAGGACCGAGTCGTTATTCCTTTACCAGAGTATCCTGAAAAAATCCCAGCCCGGAATAACACCAGAGTTCTCGAGAACGAATTGACGACATCAGGTACCTATTAAAAAGGCTGTAAATTATTCCACAATAGTTTATTATTCTCGTTGGACTTTGCTTCCCCACACGAGCGAATATAAAAGACCCTTTATGAGAGGGTTCTAACCAAATTTCAATAGAGCGAGAGAAGGTGGTACGTATGGGTTATACAGTTCTGGCGTTTTTTTAGCAAATCCGATTGCTTGCAGGAGTTTTTTGAAAACAGCAAGCATAGAAAACAGATCAAACAATTATGGGAACTACTGCTAGATAACCACTGATACATATTGTAGTTTTCTGTTGAAAAATGGCTTCCAAACTCGTTTAGGTTCCATTACAACTGCCAACAGGTTTGGAAGCGGAAAATTGACTGAAAAGTGTGTGAATGAAACGATCGACTAACTGCGGAACAATCTACGGAGCAGTTATTTTGAAGCAGAAAGCAGCAAAAAAAAAAAAAAAAAAAAAAAAAAGATTATTAAGGTAGAAAACGATGGAGTGAAACAGAAACGAACCCAAACCCCTCTGACATAAGCTTTCCAACTTCCAGGTAGGGATATCCTATTCCTATCTGATATGAATGAATGAAAGTTTATTTCTGATTGTGACATACATCGTCTTGTATACACTGGTTAGAAATATAGTTTCCCTAGTGGGTACCGATACTTTTCAGTTGATATCGATACATGACTTCTGATAACAATTTCGGTATCAGAAAAAAGTAACGGTATGAAATTAGTTTTCAATTTTCTTTTTTTAATATATCGAAGAAGAAAAGGAAATTAGAGGGTACATTGTGGTATTTATACCACATAGTTTATAAACTAGTTACCCCGAACCGTACCAGGTCGCTTGATGTGTGTTGCAACATTACTTCCAAGTAAGCGCCTATAATCCAAAACATCGCCTCTATCGATCAGTTTACGGTATCGATTTAGAAAAAGACGTCATTGATTTGAGAACCGATGAAACTGGGTTTAGATCGATTCCATCTGAATGTCAACTTTTCGGGTTTTTATTCTTTGTGTAGGTACACAACTACTCTTTTCTTACTTTTGTAAGAGAAATCGCGGGTGGAGTACGCTCCAATACAGTCACTCACTTGACACTCTCAACACTCACTGTTTATAACTTTAAGAAGAGGCTCACGAACCAGCGTAAATTCATCTTGTCGTAAACCCGATCTGTTTTCGCATCGCATGTCTAGTTCGCCGCACTAGTCTCAACAATGATTTGCATTGAATGTTCAACTATCTACCTCCTGGTAAAAAAGTTTTAATCGCGATTTCATGGCGGTCAAATGAATTTTATTGATGTAGCTTGTGTTCAGCTCTCTCCATTTTGTATCCTCCATGACGAGAAAAAACGAGCGATTAGGATCAACGCATAAAAAAGCCCCCTCGTCCCGAAAATAAAAAAACCTGGCCTGCGACTCCCCTCCAACGATCTCGCGGACCGCCTCCTGCCGTTTCATCGAAAGGGGTTCACTCGCTGGAAATGGCGGCTTTTAAAATGGTCTACTCCCTTCACAAAATGTCAAGTCATCCATCTCGTAATTTTTTGGTTTATTACCCTCATTAATATATAATAATATATATTCGTTACATTATTTTTTCGTATTGACGAACAAATTATTTTTCTCCCCAAACTTTCATCATTTGCGTTTCAAGGTACATATTTATGCGTCAGTTGTCCGCCGTCAGGATCTAAAGAGGCGTTGAAAATCCTCCAAATGATCTAGGATTTTGTGCCTGGGCCCGGTTCGGGCCCTAGTTGTGTCGAATTTATTCCCAGTCCAATCGCTCTAAACGAGAGCTGGGTACGGGTGAAAGTTGGAACTTATTTGAAAACGCTGCAAATTCTTTCACAGGGGTTGGTTATTCCTCGGACCAGGCGCATGAAGACTAATTTAAATCAAGTCAGCGACCATAACCTCTTCCGGTGGGCGCCAATCGTCTGGGACCAGTTCTATTGTATTCAGGGTCTAAAATTTAGTGGAAAATGATACCCCACACATCTAGGTACCACCAGAAATCTCAAAACCACACATTCAAAATGGGTAGATAGATACCCATTTTGATCCATAACTTCTTTGGTGGGCACCGATCGTTCCGGGACCCGTCTCATTGGATTTAGCGTCCAAAATTTAGTAGAAATAAATTTCGCCTTGATCGCCAAAAATCTTGAAAATTCATTTTTTGAGAAACACATTTTGAAAAGTGAAAAGTTTTGAGGACCAACTAGAGCCAAAAACGGGTCCATGACCAAAATTTCAGATTAAAAAAAAAAAAATCGACTACCAAAATCGTCGTCGACGGCGGATGGCGTAGGTGGACGGACATTTGCTAATTTTGATCTAGACACCTTGAAACGTCCAGAAAAAAATTTGGGCCGAATCGGAGAGACAGACCTTTTGCATGAAAACATAGGTATCATTCAAGGAATAACCCACCAAAATGGTTTTTCGAGATATTCGAGGGGCTAGGAGTGTGGGTGTTTTACACGCCATTGCATTTCGGTCGCTTAATCGATTGAAATTGAAATAGGGTTTGAGCGAATTGGCTGACATGGTGGCAGGGCAGGGGTTGAAAGTAGGTACCGTAAGTTATGTTGAGTATGAATACAATTATCAATATTTACTATATTTTATTTTGAACTATGATTTATTCCGAATTCCTCTATGATATGCTTTCCTCCGCGAGTGACATCTATTTAATAATAAACTACTTTCTGTTCTAATTTCCGTTTTGATAGGGTGTCGATATGTCGTCAGATCCTCACGTTATTCATCTTTCACCACTCAGATTCTAAAATTTAACACCTTTTACAATCTAATTTACAATAAAAAATTGCCAATGTATGCTTCATTTTGCATCGCCGATTTTGTAAGATATAATTGTTCGGGTAAACGTGACACGCCATGACAGCCCGCGTTTCTGACGATAAAAGCTATTACTACAATCGCTCCTTAGTTGTCCTCGACTGTTTTCCTCTTCCACATCTGGTGGAGCGAGATTTTCCAACAAACCGATTACAATAACAGAGGTAGTGAGACAAAGTCAATGGATGTTCCCGTTCATCAATAAAGTTCTGCTCACCAAATGTGATGAAAAATGCGTTATTGCGGCATCATGTGAGTCTGACAGGTAAAAATGACTTCCGCCTTTTTTGTCTCTATTATTTTATATAAAAAATATACCTATATGGTTATGAATGTTTGTTTATTATAGGGGGGAAAAGCTGATTCTTTAATATTTTATCGTACGGGAATGCGTCACAGGCTTCAAAGTAGGTATCAAATGAAAAAATAAAACTTTTGAATTGAAATTTGAAACACCTTTTTACATAAATAACACGCCTCCATATTGGAGTAAACGATGCTGGACGCATTTGAATCGACTTAGCGTCCAAATTTAGTAGAAAATGATACCTTAACACGCCTGAGTATAAGACAACCCATTTTCACCCACACTTTACTGGTGCAATTGGACTGATAATGATAATGAATCGGAAGTCAGTGGCTTTTAGGCACAAATGGTGCCCAAATGAAGTATATGCATACAAGTCTCCGATCAGAGCTGTTTGATGACCTCTCCTAGCCGAGACTGCGGATTAACGGATTTGAATCTTTGAAATCTTGAATCAATTTTAAATAATATAAATAAAAGTTGGGAGGATTTTTTTTTTTTTTTTTTTTTGGACGAGTACAAAAGCGTACAATTTTAAAAATGGTAATAATAATATGTAGTTTGAATGCGATATAATATGAAGTGTGTTTGAGCATTAACATTAATTAGTCAATTGGAATCTGAAAATAAAGAGTTGGATTTGAGCCGATGTCGTGGCGTTGATATTCATGATGGCTACTACAATCTCTCCTAAATGCCGAATGATGTCAAATTTAAACTATTTTCTCGTCATTTCACGACCTCTGTTCAAGTTCGATTCCAGTCGCTTCAATGCGAGAAGGAACAACGCTGTTCCGACCTATAAACTTCTTTACAGGATTTCGTTGAGCGAGGACATAAAACAGACCGCTTGCTCTGTGGATTGTAGGTAAGCGAGTCCCTAGAAGGAGGAGGGGCGGAGTAGGTGTAGGTAGTTACAGTAAAAGGAAGTGGGATGAAGAAGGCTCTGCCGTGGCGGGTGCTAAGCGGGCGTTATCCCATTTCTTTATATCTGATGGTGAAAGTTGGAGGGGTTTTTTTTCAACGCGAGGAAACTGGAGGCGTGGGACGTGGGGCGTTGCCATGGCGACTACAACCAACCCCCCAAAAAACCCCAATCACATACAGTCCCTTTTTACCCTCGGAGTTTCCTTCTCACATGAGAAAAAGGAAAAAGGATGCGGTGGTGGGAGGAGGGGGGAACATTTTTTCTCCTGTGTACTATCGATCGAGCCCCCCTATTGCGGCCAACCCTGGCCAATACCTTCCTTCTTTTACTTATCTCGCCACTTCTTGAACAAAAATATAAAATATCCTGCTCGAGAACTCGAGCGAACTCGCATTTTATGGGCGTGAAACGAGCGGAAAAACTGCGATTTCCGCGCA
The DNA here is from genome assembly GCA_019603395.1 of Cyrtorhinus lividipennis. Classification (NCBI taxonomy): domain Eukaryota; kingdom Metazoa; phylum Arthropoda; class Insecta; order Hemiptera; family Miridae; genus Cyrtorhinus; species Cyrtorhinus lividipennis. The sequence continues at coordinate 4,904,396 of CM034000.1, forward strand.
AATACTCACACTCAAGACAATCAGCATGTCTTTTCTTGATTTCGAAGACTCTAAAAATACAAAATAATAGGTAATATCTACTTGAGCTAAACTTTACCATGAAGAACTACACTTCTGAAAAATGTTATTGACAACTTTATTCATTTATTATAATTGTCATTTCGGCCGAATTCACGAATTCTTCTATTGTTCGAACTTTTTTCATTAAGTCTGTTCCGAAGTTATTGTGTCTCCAAGTAGGTGGAATTTAGGAAGAAACAATAGTTAAAAAAGGGTTCTTCGAATCTTTCATATTCATTAAGGGGTTCTGGAAATCAGAAAATAACCAGATTATCCATGATAATCATATTGTTCAGCGATTCGAACGGCTCCTTTGTAATTTTTCCCACGTAAGAAGAGACGAAGTAAAGGACACATGGTTCGTTGAAGAGATACGACGGTTCTTGGGGATTGTTCACAATGGAACATGCATTGAGTTGCTCAACCAGACAACTCAATACGCGGCGCAACTTTGGAGAAATCTGGGCTACTGTGACTTGAACTTTGCGTGGTGACGTAGCCTGCGGGGAGGGTGGGGGGGATGCTGAAGAACCGATTAAACATTTCAAGAGCTTAAAGAAGACCATAGGGAAGAGAAATTCTGTGATGTAAGCAAGGATGACATTCTGATCATTAAAAATCCTTCAATCTTGAGTTATTGGCGAAGTCGGCCAGTCCCATCAGTTTTAGCTGATGGGACGTTCTCCTGTGACCCAAAACATTCTAATCAGATGTACACGATGCACATTAATGAGAATGGATTTCACATCCATTTCTCCCGGGGAAAAGAAAAATAACTGTACTTGTGATTTTGGAGAAAATTGTCAAGACCTTAACTCTGGCGCAAACAAAACTGGACTGTTCACCACTTTTCATTCTGATTTCGAAAAGGCAGCTCATGTGTTTCCCCACATTTCCCACATAAACAAATTTATGGATGCACATTCCACTTAGGCCAAGCCTGGTAATGGAAAATCAAAATCAACCTGGACAGTTATTTTCAAAAGAAAAACGTGGAATAATTCACTACTCACCCCTACTTCACCATTGACTACTCTAATGCACTACGCCGCTTCGGCAACGAATAACTCCACAAACTTTGTTTTGACGAACTACACAGAAGATGAGTGCTCAATTCCACCAAAATTACAGGTCGGCGGTGAAGAACACCGCCAAATAAATAAAATTTAAAAAAAAATGTTAATAAAAAAATGTAACAAATTATTAAATGTCGGTAGAATTTCCGGGTTTAGCGTTCGTGAAGCTGGAACCGAATGGGTGGCGAGGATGGGGTATTTTCAGCAATATCAGTCTAACCCCTCATTCTTTAGGTATCGATCCTGATGTATCGACGATTTCATGTTCGAAATTTGCAACAAGAGCTGAGCGACTCGGCTCTAACCTTTCAACTGTTCCCATCCCGCCAGATGTCGCGTTTCCCTTTTTCTCGAAAAATACATGGGATGACATATTGGAGGCGCCCATCTTATATTCGTAACCCTTTTCAAACCTAATACAACTCGGGGCGCCCTTTTATTTTCTCGACCGTGAGCCATTGACGAACAGTTGTCAGCCTCTGAGTGGACGAGGGCAGCACGTGGCGGCTTTTGTCCGCGCAACCCTCTCACTGAAAACCCAGCAGATGTTCAAATGTTTTTAAGTCGACGCTACTTTTTCCCGATTTTCCACCCCCGCGGATCCACCCTCGACGAGTTACCCCTTTTTCAATAATCATATCGGTCCAAGATGGCCGACAGTCGACCGCAACCCTTCGTTCTGAGCCGCCTTCGTCTCAAAAATACTGGAAATCGTGATCATTCTATCATCAAGCTGTATCAAATTTTTAGCGTTACAGAACAGCTCGTTGATTCACCTGAAGTTTAAATTGGGAAACCACGTACTTTCCCGTGATCCGTTTGAGAGTATTCACTTTCCCGTCATTTAGTTTACTTATCAAAAATGAATTTTCAATTGGTGTTATAACCTTGAAATTGTGCAGGCTGATATATGAGGATATAATAACACTAAAAGAAAAAATAGGTTGATTGTTCATTGAATAACCAACATGTTACATCCGGTTGTAAGAAAAGTAAGAAGAGGTTGAAACTCGTAAATATTTTGATAGCTCATCTAAAGCGAATAATTCATCCAGTCCAGAACACACAGGTAACATGAGATCTGTTGTTGCCATCATGATCCACCTAAAATTGACACGTTAACCAGCATTACTACCAGTACTATCACAAACTTAGGAGATTCAACCTCATTTTTAAGAGAATATTGCAAAAAAATGAACGCAAATTAAAAATTGTTAATCCTTGGTTCATTCTCGTATATTGCATTTTTTACGCGTCGACATTAGTTTAACTTTTATTTTTTCGTTCGATTTCACGGAGAAATCGGCAAGGAATTTCGTAGTTATAAAATACGCAGCTCTCTAAGCTAGCTAAAAACCGATTGTTGTATATTTTTATTTGAATCTTCGTGGAATCGTAATATGTACTAATAGAACATATGGATCCTGTAAAAAACATAAGTTGATTATTCAAAGAACTAACCAATTAAAAAAATTGGTTGATTATTCAAGGAATAACCAACAAAACTCTCTTACAAAAACTGTAGTCTGCATCGGGCAATTCGGTTGTATTTGAGGAGTATTGGGTGCTACTCAAAGCCATCGTTGTAGAATTTAGATGTAGGTGCAGGTATAAAGCTCGCAGGATCTTCCAACTTGAGTTTTTGATAAATTCCTACAGTGAGGGTTGTGAGAGAGCGGAATCGCTTGGAACCTGAGCTGGGCTCAAGTCGGCTACACTCCCGGATGAACAATAACCGGCTGCCTGTCCGCCGGAGGGATGATACTGACGTTCGGAAGAAGGCACCACATAGTGGCTGAGCGTACAAAAAGTCCATTAAACGAAGTAATAAAGGGAAGGAACGACGAGGGCCAAAGGGGTTGAAGGAGCATTGTTTCAACGATTTCCCCACGAGGAACTCGGCTTTTGGCCCTTTTCAAACTCAATAACTCCTCAACGTTAGAGCTCTTTTCGGAAACTGTTGCCGGCGAAACAACAATCCGATCGAGGGCCTCTGATTAAAAAGCTGTCTGCCGCTATAGATTCTTTGTTGGGATACGACGGGCGCGAGTGTGCCTAGACTGAATAAACTTCAGCGATCTTATACCAACTGCCCGAGATCCTCAATAGCCTTGCGAGTTGGCTTGAAGGAGCCATTTCCGGCAGCCTTTTAGTTGGCTGTGGTGAGAATAACCTGCTGAGGGAAACACTATCAACAACGAAGCAGGAATCTTCTGCGGAATCCCCTGGCTCAGTGAGTAGGTCCGTCTATTACGAGTAGTAAATAGGTGCACTACTGTAATGTGCTCTCGCTGTTTGAGGAATGTCATGGGATACATACCGTTCGGGTGTTGAGCGTCAGTTTCTCGTATAAATTGGCCATACGACAATCCTGCTGAATGTGCCATCAGTTTTTCGTCTAGGAGGTAAGTACTTCATTTATTAGCTATTCCTTAATAAAGGAGCCAATTGATGGTTTCATGCAAAAAGTCAATCTCTCCGATTCGGCCCAAATTTTTTCTGGACGTTTCAAGGTGTCTAGATCAAAATTAGTAAAAGTCCGTACGCCGTCCACCACGCCGATTTTAAAAGTAGAAAATTTTCTTAAAATCTGGAATTTTGGTCAGGGACCTGTTTTTGGCACCAGTTGGTCTTCAAAACTTTTCATCCCGATCGGACCAAATTTGGGTGAAGTAGGGGTCAAAATGTGTTTTTTGAAAAAATGGATTTTCGAGATTTTGGGCGATCTAGGCGAGAGTGGGTATCATTTTCCACTAAATTTTGGATGCTGAATCCAATGAAATGGGCCCCAGAACGATTGGTACCCACTAAAAGAGTTATGGTTCAAATTGGGTATCTATTACCCATTTTGAATATGTTTTCGGGATTTCTGGTACCTAGATGTGTGGGGTATAATTTTCCACTAAATTTTGGACCCTGAATCGATTGGAATGGGTCCGGGACCCGCCACACCCACTGTTTCCCCCATTTTCCCCATGTTGAAGAAATGAATCTCCATGCGCCTGGTCGAGGTTCAAATTAGTCTCCATGCGCCTGGTTCGATGAATAACCAACCCGTGTGTAAGAACTTGCAGATTTGTTTTAAAGTATTTTCACGAAGGTATGCCTTTTTCCACGAGAGTCAAGTCCACCTAGAACAATGAACCGTTAAACTAGAACACCCGTTTATGAAATTCTAAAATATGAATTGGTGGTGTTTGGTGAAAAGCCAAACGAATTCCCCTTTGGGATACCTTCGTTATTTTGACTGCAACATTATCTGGTCTGAACCTGGGGTTAAAAACCGGTGGTCGGTTATATTGGAAAACTAGCGAAAATGGCTCATATTATTTGCCTTGAGCATTAAGCGATCTTATCAGTCATTGAAGAACTTTTTATGAATGTCAGTTATAACACCTGTAAGTGCCTGTCTGATAATAGATAATATAAAACATAATATGGTTCATATAATAACATGAAATGGTCAGGGTAAATGGTGGTAATGGTGGTTGGTCAGTTTTAGGGTTTGCAAACGGATAAATCACCCCTTCTGTTCAATCAATAACCTACAAATTGTAGGCTTTTGAATTTGATGTTTTCGCTTTGTCGACAAATTGTGGTATCTACCTAGTTTTGAGATTTACATTATTGAGTGTGGGAACATTCACAGTATTTTGATCATGTTTTACTAACATTCTAATAGTTCTGGGGGCCTTCTAATAGTTTTGATCAGGTTCTTTTAGAACTGTCTGCTAGTTACCTAACGTCAGCTACATCATCTTCATTTTGAACGTCTTGTTCACCCTTCTGTAGCTGCTACCCCCTACTGATCTGCAGCTCAACATTATCACTTTTAGGACTATTTGAAAAGAGCACTTGACCCGAGGGCGTGGTTATGATCAAAATATTGAATCACAGTGGCACCTTGCAAGAGGTTCAACGCGCAACTCGATTATATATTCATACGCGGAACTCACCACGCCCCGAAATCCAGGTACTTAACCCCAAGGTTAAGGGCCGTCGGAATAGAAATGTATTCAATTCGTCTGACCCTGTGTGAACCGGAGGGCGCCATTAGGTGAAGCGGTCACCCCGAAGTGCCCAACGTTGAACCAGCACAATGAGACGGATCACAATAAATTTCTCGGCACAAAGGGATTGGGCCGACCCCGGAGGTTAGAGATCGGGGAGCGACCCACCGAATTTGCGGAAATAAAAGCAAGGCTAAGGTCAGTGTCGAAGCAACGGAACAGATGGACACAGCTCGAAAGGTCATTTATATGAGTCGAAAACTCCTTCACAATAGTTGACCAGTAATGACCGTCACCTTTGTAATGGTAAAATCGGCTGTGGAAGTCGTAAAATCGTGAGGTTTTTCACAGAGGATGTGTTGGAGGGGAAAAAGACAAAAAAAAATTTCGTAAAATGGGTTGATCTTACGCTGCTGATTTATTGGCGGCAGATGCTGAGAAAAATGAGGGGAAATCGCGCAGTTCGCAGCTTGGGTATCGGGAGTTGTTGACAGAACAACGGGAACCCCGTTGTATACGTCACGGTTTATCAAACAACCCGAAGCCACTGGAAAAAGAAGATGAATCAAACTGACCGCCCTTCAAGGGACCGAGGCTGGGAAATATTTGGACTCATTGCCCGCCCTAGTTTTCGACGATGTCATAAACTTTGACGATGTAACGAATGAAACTGTTTGTACCCCTCTGCCATTTCACCAGCATTCTGCGAAGAATATTACGGAATCCATTCCGCTATACATTTTCTGAGAGATAGGTTTTAGGTACCAAGATTATATTCAAATTCTCGCATAATTGTTCATTCGGTTTCTGTATGCATCGTGCATCAATCAAATAACTTGTCTTCATTTTTCACAGGTTTATTGTTGTTCGTGCATCCTTTCTGCACTGGAAGAGCCAGAATTGTTGTATTTCCTAGATCGATTGATGTTGAAGCCGATGAAATTCGATGTTCGAATTATTCAAACAAATTATCAAAAGTGGAGGAGATAATCGATGGCCGCAGCTGGGCTGGACACGCGATATGTTTCGAGACGGCTGGCAAACCGCCCCAGGAAGCCGATATTATATATTTGAGTTTTCCCTGATGAGGGTGGGGGAGGGGGGCTACACATTATGACTAACGCCCCAGAATGAAGGATAACGTGCGTGATGGTAATTAAGAACCAAGATGGCGGCCTTAAGTGCACGTGCCCACAATAGGCTTGCTCTGGGTGGACAGTGGTCATTTATATCAGGAAGCCTATTGATTACAGTCTCCGAACGCCCTCGCCCCCCTCTCACACCTCCAGAGACGTTTTCACTTTAAGGAGGGTTCCCTGTAGAGTTGAACGCTATCGACCTTACTTCAATACCGATCCATAGGAATTTTCATAGAAGCATGGAGTTGGGCGCATAATGATTGGTTAGCCTGTGCCTTGATTGGAAAACTTCATTATCTTTACAATAGAACTTTTGTTTTGGGAACTTAAGAATAGTAATTGATCCTATCGACATATTACGGGGCATTCAACAACCCAAGTCACCACAGAGCTATAAACCCCACTAACAGTTTACTTCTGATTTATTATTCTATTAAAGTGCACACCCTTGCAATCGTATTTGCCGAAAATAAATGTTATTACTAACTTTTACCATTACATTTGAAGGACCAGTTAGCAGTCTTTTTTTTCGGTAGGATAATGAATTTGGTCGGTGGACTAATTAAAAAATCTGCAAATTCTTACACACGGGTTGGTTATTCCTCGAATGGGGGAAACAGTGGATGTGGCGGGTCCCAGACCCATTCCAATCGATTCAGGGTCCTAAATTTAGTGAAATATGATACCCCACACGCCTAGGCACCAGAAGTCCTGACACATACAAAATGGGTGGACCCATTTTGACCCATAACTTCTTCCGGTGGGTGCCAATCGTTCTGGGACACACATCATTGAATTCAGCGTCCAAAATTTAGTGGAATATGATACCCCACACGCCTAGGTAGCAAAAATCCCGAAAACACATAATCGAATTGGGTAATAAATACCCAATTTGACCCATAACTTCTTCCAATGGGTGCCAATTGTTCTGGGACCCATTTTATTGGATTCAGCGTCCAAAATTTAGTGGAAAATGACACCCCACTCGCCTAAATCACCCAAAATCTCGAAAATCCATTTTTCAAAAAACCCCTACCCTCTCCAAATTTGGTCCGATCGGGCTGAAAAGTTTCGAGGACCTATCTCGGCTGGGAACAGACCTCTGACCCAAATTTCAGATTTTTAGAAAATTTTCTACTACCAAAAACGGCGTGGACAATGGACGGCGGACGGCGTACGGCGTACGGCGGACGGACATTGACCTTTTTTGATCAGGACATCATGAAACGTCCAGAAAAAAATTTTGAGCCGAATCGGAGAGGTTGACCATTATTATGAAAACATAGGTTGATTATTCAAGGAATAACCAACCAAAATGGGTAGATAGGTACCCATTTTGACCTATAACTTCTTCCAGCGGGTACCCAATCGTTCTGGGACCTATTTCATTGGATTCAGCGTCCCAAATTTAGTGGAAAATGATACCCCACTCGCCTAAATCGCCAAAAACCTCGAAAATCCATTTAAAAAAAAACACATTTTGACCTCTACCCCACCCAAATTTGGTTCGATCGGGCTGAAAGGTTTCGAGGTTCAACTAGAGCCGGAAACCCTGACCAGAATTCAGCACTCAAATAATAAGTTATATTCTAGTCAAAATGTATGAGTCGTGTGCTCTAATCAGAAACCTGTAAATTTTCACATGTATCACCCTCCTCGTCTCTAAAAAATTGCTGCCACCCTATGATTCGTGGAATAATCGTTCAGCGGAGCAATAAAAAAACTCAGTCTGACAGAAAGGATGCATGGAATATCATCAGGACCTCAAACGTCATTCATAAAACACAATTCACAAAAATGCACAAGTGTAGGACGGCTCTGAAAATTTAACGAGAAATAACTAGCTCTAGTTGAGACATAAACAGGTTGTGGGAAGACGTATTCCTATTTTATATTCATTATTGTTTAATCTCGATTCCCTTATTGGCTCCTTCTGAGGCTCCTGGAGTTGGTGCTCGCTTGAACGTCTGATTTGCACGAACACAAACTGCCTTCGCGGAAATGAGAATATTGTGGGAATATGGGCGAATGAAGAAATGGGCGGGGCCACATAATATGATGACTTTATAGAGAAATCTTAGCAGCCACCTAATAGCAGTCTTTATTCACGTACGCTTACTTGACAAAACGTCAGTAACGTAAAGTAGTCTGCCTACTAGTTTACTCATACGTTATAATGATTTGAGCTATTTTAGTGAATGGGGATGTGAGGTTGCGTGAGCCCTTCACTATCGGGCAATGAAAGTGAAGAAGTTACGAAGACACACGACGACATTTCCGAAACGGATCGTCATTATGAGCGTTACGAGCGGTACTAAGCCTTTTGAGCATGAAATTGGCTTATAGGTGTTAACGTAACGTAAACCCTTAAAAATCTGATGAATTCAAGGTCGCCCTCGTAGAATAACCGACCGAAAAAAATCGCTACCTGCCCGAGAGAGTGGAAAAAACAGCGCACCTATCGGCCCTTGTAAGCTTGAAGATCGACCCATTGAAGAAGGGTCCAGCAAAAACGGAAGATGGTTTTATTAGGAAAGGACTATTTGTAAAAGCGACATAGGCTCAAAAGGCACGTTTTCCGGAGCCAGGACCTGTTTACTTTGTCTTCTATTTTCTTACTTGTCAATTTTTCGACACTCCTTTGAATGGTACCGGTTTTTCCAAGTGCATTTTATCTTTTTGTCCGATTTTTTTTTATCGGCTGTCCGATAAATGAGGAAATGTTGACACGAGGTCCTTCTAATGCCTCGATAAGGAGGAGCTTTAATGCGGAAAACGGCGATTAGGCAACAGAATGAGACGTGGGAAATTATTTGAGATAAGTGAAGCGAGTATTGAGTGGTGCAAACTCAGAATTTTATTATTACTCACATGTAACTAGAAACAAAAGCCCAACTGAAATCCCTTTTACGTTGTGACTCAATAAGCTATGGAACTACCGACCTTTGAGAAGAAGGTTGAGGAGATTTTACTATTTTGATCGGTCTACTCTGGGTTCGGTTACACGAATTTAAAATTTGCACACGAAATTTCGTACCGATAGACTTTTGGTGGAGAGAACCTCGTAATTTTTGGACTTAATGGACTTAATCCGGTTCTAGTCCTCCGTACCCCTTAAACAGTCACTTTTACGACGTACTTGATGAAAATTGACAACATTTTTCGTAGATTTGAGAAAAAAAAGAAAAATCTGAATTGAAGCTTGAGCATCTTCAGAGTGAGAGGGAGGCCAGGTAGATGATGTACAGGTACTGTTATGAAAAAATAGGTTTTGCTTTTTTCAGAAGAGGGAAATTTTGTTGATAGACCGTTCAAAATTAGGTTTCGAACCGAATCCGAATTTTTGTATCATTTTTTTATCTAGGTACAAGAAACTTCATCAGGGTTTCATTTGGAAGATAGTAGGTAGCATTAGTTGTTAGACAGTCGATTTAAAAAAGGTCGAAAATTGATGAACCCGAACAGTTTTTGATGTTTTTGTATTTGAAAAATAATCCTATTTTCATACCTGGATCAACCTCTGCGATTTTCCCAAAACTAGGCCATTTTGTGGCTCAAGATGTCTGCGATTTTAAGAACGAAATGTCCGTCCGCCGCCCAGGCTTTTTTGTAGATCGGTCAATGACTCCTTTCAAGCTCATGTTGGTCCTCGAAACCCCTATCACCCACAACCGACGCAGGGAATGGATGCAAACGGGCATTTTGAAAATTAGTTTTTGAGAATTTGAGCCGAAAATGTGAAAGAAAAACCTGATTTTGTGAACATAGCGGATCCGCTGAATGAACTTTTCCTATAATATTTTACCCGTCACCGATATTGTAACGAAAAGGTACGGTATTTCTCCTAACGCCCTACTAATGAGCACCATGATTCAAGCCACCGTTTAAAAATACACGATATGCACCTAGTTCACCGTGGAATGCAAAGCGATCACTCATGCCCTACTTTCTCAACGTGCCAACTTTCTTTACATGGAGTTTTCTGAACTAACAGAAACTCCGAACACTTTAATTGGGACGCTTTCTACAAGGCCTTTTATCACAGCTAATATCTCGAAACGTCAAAAGTACACAACGTGAGAGGAAAACTTTCTTTAGGAACGCCCTCTTCGATTTGGCAGTCACCGTTGAAAGTCGGGGCGAAACGGTAAATCAATGCACCCCGGACTCAAGATAAACATAATAGTGTATCTAATAGAGGGTACAAACGCTCTAGTAAATTCACATTTAATGAACAAACTTACGCCATTCAAATCATTAAAAATGACCAAATTTTAAAACTTTTCAAATCGAAAAACTCAGATGAGCTCTATTCAATGTCAGAAGGCTAATAACTACAAAAATGATCATGAAGTTGTCTTTGGTTATTCGCCGAGTTCCCGTCAATACGTTATCTTACGAGTGTAGTTATCGCTAAGATAATTTGCCGTGAAATGGTTCGTTTGTTCGCTAAACATCTAACCTAGTGACTTTTCAAGCACATGATTCGTTACAATAATTAAAAATCCTTGGTGCTGGGGTATTTCCACAATATCGTTATATTTATTGCATTATTATTATTCTTACTCATTCCTTGTACATAATTCTGCTATTAATTTTCACGTATGATGGAATACAACATTCATTCATTCAAATAAATTCTCGGAACCCCACAAACAGCCTCCCCCTTGCTTTCTTGGCGATCAAGCCAAGAAGAGGCAAATATTTATTCATCCCGTCAACAGTTAGAAAAGACTAGAGCAAGGTGTGAGATGCCGAATCACATCTCGAAAATATGACGTTCGACTGTCCTTATGGGCCGTGATAAATCGGTTCCGAGAATACGGCTGGTCATAAGGGCATATTTTTTTCTGTAGCACTTACGTATAAGGATAGCGATTGATTTGCTCTATTCTTTGTTTGAGTTGAGATTGGCTTTGAGCTTATCGTGTGATAGTAAAATTCCTTCAGGATTTTATCTGCCTCGCTTTCAGAAAGATGAGACTATCCCAATAGAAAACTTGGTTGCCCGCGCTGCGCTAATCTGGTTGGGCAAACAAACAAACAAACTCGTTAAAAGTGTATCGAGTGGGCGATTCAAAATTTTTAAATATATTTTATTTTGAAGGAAGATCACAAAAAGATAAAATGCTATTGATTCCAAGGAGTCTTATTTTAGAGGTCGTACGAGTACTGCTCCGTTTGATAAAGCATTAATATTTAAAAAGTTACAATTAGCTTTCCAAGATGTATGTCTGCATATACTTCTAAAGGAGACCCCTCCCCAAATTTTTCATCTTTTTCACAGTGGGAGTTGAAGATCCAAAATTGCTGTCTATCGCTCTTGAACCACCGACTCAAATTAAAATCATCCAAAAAATATTTAAATTTCCCACTTGAAATCTGTTTGAGCCTTAGTTGTACCCAACTAATTTGTATCAAGATTGCCGCAAAAAGAGTCAAGGTGTGGGTGGAAATGGGTATTTTGAACATTTATTTTTGAATGATACAATTAACTCTGAATGATTTTTCAGCGTTATTGCGAGACCATGGTCCCCGTGAAAAAACCATTTTAACCCATAACTTTTCTTGTAATGAGCGATTGTCTTGAAAAGTTACTGGAAATCAACTGAAATCATTCAGCTCTGGTGGTCTTTGAGGTTCGTATGAAAAAAAGTCACAACTCCGCCCCACCAAGGGAGCGGTTACAGGTTCCCAAAGGAGACCTCCTTTTCACAAGACTGCCCTCCCATATCGATCGATCATCGTTTCTTTCCACTGGAACGCACAAAAGACGAGCTTGACGTTCCCCAAAGAACAGATTCGAAAAAGGTTTTTTCCGGGCCTGTAAAAAAGATTACGGATGCTGAGTACAAAGAAGGTGACTTTGCGAGAGAGAGAAAAAAAAAGATTCGTAGAAACTTGGAAGGTGCATGTGGAATAAAAAACCTGAAAATGACTGAGCGATAGTGACCCCGGGGGTGGATAATGGTGGGATTTATTGGTTGCAAGTTTTTTTTTAGAGCGCGTCGTATTTTCGGGTCCTTTTTGTAAAGACACGACACTCGGCAGGAAAGGGACAAGGTGGATGTTTTCAGCTTAGGTTCGAAAATAATATTATGCGCGAAGCTTCAGACGATTTTCAATTGCACGTGAAAGTTCTATCAAAGTGATAAATCACGCTTTTGATTAATCGTGAAGTTTTTCTTTTGAATAAACCCATTCTAAGGTTAATTAGTCGAATAAAGCAATAAACTGAAAGAAGGTGGAAGACGAGAATTATCGATCCCCGATCTGGCACTTCAAAGGCTCTGATGGACAAATACGTAATCGACTACAACAGGAGAGTCTCTATCTTTTCCTTCGTCAAAATACTCGTTTTTGTGACAGAATAGTCATTTCTACGCAAAACGTTACTGGCTGTTGGCCAAAATCTTGAGAAAACACCCAAAATAATCAAATTTCCTATAAAGATTAGGCCTCGGAAACTATTCTAATTCACTATGATTGTTTTTACCCCTGTGGTTGAGGAAAAATTAGCAATGGTGCTGTATTCTGCAGTGAAAGCTCCCACAAGATTCATGCCTCTCCTTTCCAGTTCAAGTTGGGTAAACGAGGACAAATGACGTAAAACAGATATTCCCCTTCATCGCCTCCTCATTATCTAGTCACCAGGCGGAGAATTCCTGCCCATGAAAACGCCGTGAGATGAAGACTGTTTTCACTTCACACAAATATGCGTGGGTGACTGCCAGCTGGGGTCGAGTGCAGATGTCACGGGATATAATCACCCCCACGGACCCCTAGGTATAGCACACTTTGAAACTGTCTCATCTGCGGTGGTTTCTTTGGCACATTTTCCATCGGAAACGACCTCAAAATGTCGGGCACCTGGCGGGCGAGGCGATTAAGGCACCAACTTAGCTTATGAAGAAATCGTTGTCGTTGTCGTAGAAATGTAGTGCACCTCAAATTGGCAGATTTGCCTTGAAGTTGTACGAGAGTACACATGCATCTTTATACAATTGGTTCGAAAACATTTGGAGATTCATCGCAGTATGGTTTCAATATGTCATTCGTTCAATTAATTTTTCAGATGAAAACGGATCGGATCTCCAAGAAAACTATCCTAGTTGCGCCTAACACATTTTAAACTCGATCAGCGCAAACAGAGGATGAATTTAGGCAAAAATGAGTATTTTGAAAATTATTTATATTATATTTTTAGTATATTATTATCTCTGTATGCTGCTAGTTTAAAAGGCTGAGTGAATTGACCTAGCATTATTTTATTTTATATATTTTTGTAGCTGAGTGACAACAGGAGAAAACCGATATTGTTCTCTATTTTCCAATTGTTGGCCAACATTCCTGGAAACGAACGTTGTTTTGTTTTTCTTCGAAGTACACAGACAAAATTTTGAAGCAATCTAGTAGGTATTTATGACGAAATCCGAGATAATAATGGGTCGTCATTTTGAACATTTTTTACTGTTGCGTATTAACAATTAATTGGCTCTCGTAACAGCAATTTGTCTTTCTCGTGATACCGTTAATGCATGTGTCTCAGATTTTTTGTCAGATGTGAATAGAGAGTTATTTCAAGCGGAAACCGCTATTATCTTCCGGTATGCAGGAAAGATTTCGTTCGAAATAAATAAATTCTTACCCCACTAAATTTATTTTTTTAGTTGGTTATTCCTTGAATAATTCGGCCCAAGATTTTGATTGGTTATTCCTTGAATAATCAACCTGTTTTCACTCTAAAATTCAATCTCTCTGGTTCGACTAAATTTTTTTTTCTGGACGTTTCAAAGTCTCTAGATCAAAAAAGTCAAATGTCCGTCCCACCGTACGCCGTCCGCCGTACTCCTAGTAGGGAAATTTTCTAAAAATCTTTTGGTCAAGGACCCGTTTACGGCTCTAGTTGGCCCTCGAAACTTTCCAACCCGATCAGACCGACAGATTTGGAAGGGAGGGAGAGGGGGTCAATATTTGTTTTTAAAAAATGGATTTCCGAGATTTTTGGCGATCTAGGCGAGTGGGGTATTATTTTCCACTAAATTTTGGACTCTGAATCGATTGGAATGGGTCTGGGACCCACCACACCCTATATGTCCCCCATTTTCCCCATGTTGAAGAATTGAGTCTCCATACGCCCGGTCCTGTAAAAGAATCCGCAGCGTTTTTTTACTGTGGTCATCATTCATTAATTGCTCTCCCTGATTTTTTACCATATTAAGAATTCTCACGAAAATTCATAGTTCTTTCTTTCTTTTTTCTTCGCGAGAATGCACCGGCCGTAGTCTGCTACTCGATTCCTTCTAATCGATTGCTTTGAAAGCGTTCTTGAAGCCACCACCGCACGGGATTTTCTTCGGCTTTCGCGGACTTGAGAGAAAGAGAAAAAAAAACCACCAGCTAAAGGATACGAGATAAAAGGCGGCCGAAGGAAGGGGAACGAGTCGATGTGGAGGGGTATAAAGAGAGAAAGATGAAAAAAGGAAGATGGAGCGGGTGACTGAAAAAAGGAAGCTGAGAGGGCGTGCGTGGATTTGGTGACACCCCTGGAGGCCGCTGCGGGATCAATACGCAGGGAGAACTCTCCTCCAATCAAACTCCCAGATAAAAAAGACTCTTTCTCAACCACCCTCCTTTCAAGAAGCCCACTACTTTTTTCTGAACTTTTACCCCTCTTCCAAGTTTCGCCAACGCAACACTTCTACCTCGTATCCTCCCCGTCCAACATACTAGGATTACCCGACTTGTTCTTGACAGATTCGGCTCTTGTCGGTGATTGAATACCTTATTTCTTTGCACAAACGGACATTTTTGGTATCGTTTTCTGATGACAGACCCTAGTGTTCAAATTATTCCGCAATGGTTTATTGTTACTGGTAGATTGGTGTCTTTGAAGGATCCCATTGCACAAATTGCCAGCCCCCTCAAATACACTAATAAATATGTAGGTATGTATTTATATGCTAAGGGAGGACATAAAATGAAAAAATTTTCATTACTTTTCTTACTAGAGGCACAACTTTCCGTGCGATTTCGAACTGTTGAATCGATCGTTGCACGGTAATTATCGATGGTCACAAACATTGAAGACAAAATTTACTGCCCGTAACCAACCTACATGGGGAATTACTTACAGCCCGGGTCTTCCATTAATTTGAGCCAAGATCCTCCACTGCAAACAGCAAACACGGTTTTCCCCATAATGTACTTCCAACGTCGAATCAAATTTGATCTCAAAGTAAAATGTAAAATTAATGAATCCCCTAACTCGAGACGTCGAACAACTGGAAAATGATGGGATTGTTATTAGCAATGTTCTTAATGGGGCGGACTCGATTTTATTCCTCCGTTGTTTCATCGTTACGAGGAGCGTAAACACCGCCCATTACCTACGTCAACTCCACGGTTCGCATCAAACGAGATCAACTTTATCGAAAATGAGTTATATCGTTCCGATTGATTTAAAACTCGGTAAACATTATCCGGGATGCGGACAATTCAGCTATTTAGATTCGTATAGCGCCTTCGCTTCGACATCTTGATCAGCCTGACGGACTCGAGCTGGCACATTCTGATTGAAATCGGACCGGAATCTGCGGTCCTCCTTAATTATATTAGGCTTCCTTGCATGCAGTTCAGTAACCGCCATATATCGATATTTGGCAAATCGCAGAGCTCAGCCTTGTACGCGGAGCGGGACTCACGTGTTGTGGATCGGTCCTGTATTCTATCGAGAAAAAACCTGGTTTTCGCGAGCTGAATAGCACAATAATTAAATTATAAGTATAAAACCACGAACATTTGACGAAAGATTCTCAACAACGTACAGAAGAAAAAAAAACTGCTAGAACTCGAAAAACAGGAAAACATCATATTTTATAATGTGCCAGAATATGAAAAGGAAATCAGCTACGCCTCGTAATTGAGGCGACAAAAGTAATCTAAAACTTCGTAGGGCACCATAATCCGAAGGATTATGCCAACTCTAGTTCATGACTAAAGTTGGCAGACAAAATGTGTTGAAACCAGACTCTCAAGGGTCAAATTTAACGGCCACGCGAGGTTATGATATACTGAAAACACACCATTCATTGCGCGTCTATATTTTACTTCAACCGTGTCGCAATGACGAAGAAAAGTGATAAAAGAAGATGGGGGAGGCGAGAGGTAACGGACAACATGTACTTTTAATTAAAAATCATCACTATACAAATGAGGAGGAATATATTGAAGTAGACAAATCGATCCTCATCTGCAGAGTGAGGGGAAACGAGAGTCTGTCTACAACACCATTCCAAAGATATAACACCCCAAATCCAAACACATTTGTTGATTATTCCTTGGAGCAGGATTATGGGGAAAACTGTGAGTGTGGAATGTCTCTGGCTCATTCTAATCTATTTAGCGTCCAACATTTAGATGTTGTATATATTATTATACACATTTAAAACTGTATATTCTGAAAAAATGGATGTTCGATCTTATTAACGATCTACACGAGTGGGTTATCATTTTCCACTAAATTTTGGATGCTGAATTCAATGAGACGGGTCACGGAGCAATTGGCTCCCACCGGAAGAGGTTGTGGGTCGAAATGGGTAACTATCTATCGAGAATGTGTGTTATCGAGATTATTGGACACTAGGCGTGTAGGGTATCATTTTCCACTAAAATTTGGGCACTAAATCGATTGGAATGAGTCTCTATGCTGCTGGTCTGACGCTTTCTTTTTGATTCAAGATAAACGTTAACTCATGAATTTTCCTCACAAATTCACCGAAAGCGAGCAACCACTTCTACATACTGCTCCTTCGGGGCCCTCGATTCGTATAATTTTTCGCCAGCTGTATCGCAGCACACCGAAGGTGATTCGATTCGATGGTTCGAATTCGATGAAATATCATCGAAACTTTTTGCAACGACGGGCTTGTATAGATCGGTCTAACTGTCTAAGGGAGGCGAAGACACAACAGGAACTTATACAACCGACCCAATCAAAGACTGCACTAAGGTCGCGAAATTTGTTTTTCACGCCGTTGTTGCAACAAGGAAGAAATTTTCCGATCGATAAGATTTTTCGTCGGCGGTTTCTCCTTATTTTTGGTCGCTCTTATCGATTTATGACATCACAATGCGACTTCTTCATTCCAACCAGTGATCGTTAGGAGGTCAGAGTGAATCGTACACAAAAACTACCCAGTTCCCTCAACCTTGGCTAGAGAAGAACAGCGCGGATGACGTCATAGATCACATTTCGAAACTGTACTTTCTAGCGTGCCAGTAGATTTCATATCACTCTCTAATTTCATCACTCTCTAATCGAAGGAATCTCTTACGAGTAGGGTGTTGGGTGCATTTTTCAGTACGTTCTTCATTCTTTTCTGGAAATGCGCGTACTTCGTAAATTTTCTTTAAATCGGCCGTTTGTATTATGCTCATCTACCTATTTTCTAATTTATTCGGTTCTTTTCTAAAATATTGTTGCTAAAAGTGTTGTCTAAATAGTTTCTCCTAGATTCCCTTTTCAGCTTTTCAGGGGCTAGACATTCGTCGTCAGATGACGTCAGATCTTTTCTCTTAGATTTAGGACGCCCGGCTATTGACAATGCTCTTCGTTCCAGACCATTTTGGGGAGTTTTAGTTTCAACTTCGTTGTTAATTACCTGCTTTTGAAAAAAAATGGTTTATAAACATTAGAAAATGTTGAGCAAGTTACGCATTGTGCGCAATATTGTAATATAGCCTAGAATGTGGTGTAAGGCACGGTATCAATTCAGAAGAAAATTGTTCGTATCGTCAAGTCCACGAATGTTCTCTTCTTTTGAACTATTTTTATAGTCATAATTGTGTAATAATGTGCAGATGTTGAGGCGTGCTAAATAGTTTGTTGCCAGTTTTTTCCCTTACAAGCAGCATCAATCAATCAGAACAGTGGGACTTTCTTAGTATGAGCACTAGCGCCCATGAAAACAATAATATAACAAACAAATTATAAGCGAACTAAAAGTTTGCTTGTGCAACTTAAAAATCATCTGTAATGAGCTCATTTTGAAACCAGACAATGAAAAAATCATTTTTCTTCGCAGACTTTTGTTATATTCATTGGGCCTATAACATTAAACTGATACGACAAAAACGAAGAACGGCAGCCACGAGAAAGGTGATGGCTTCTCCTTCCCTTTCCATCGAACAACACAAGGACTCATTTCATAAGAATTTCAATTTAAAGACATTCAATTGAAAAGACTGACCCCCTCATAACCCACCAAGTCAAATAATAACCGTCCCGTAGAAGCTGGGGGGAAAAAATGCTGGAGTTTAAAATTATTAAAATTGTAAAACCCAATCCTTTTGAATGACCTTTGAAAATGGAAGGAAATTTCCCAAGTCAGTAAAACTAGCGTTTTCTCTCCTCGCGACGCCGACGGCCCTCATTTCGAACGTCTCAGGTCAACAGCCCTTCATTTCACTACGCTAACTGACGTCGGTTAACACGAATAAAAATAAAAATTGTCTCAGTCTTTACAATTCGGGATTCCCACATTTCTCTTGAGTGAAAGAAACTCGGTACTCCAGTCGGGTAATGTGTCAAGCTAAATGTCTCGTAATTGAATGACGTCTTGAAATAGTCAGTTGAAATAGTGTTGTGTTCAGCGTACTGAATTCTTGCGTTTTGTTCGGTAAATTGCCGTCTAGTTTTTTTTCTGAACATTTGCAGATTGCCTACCGACTCTAGATATTATTGTGTAAATGTTGAGAGGTGTGGTACACAGTAGATACGGTGCTCCTCAAAGTCGTGTTATCCAAATTTTAAAATATAATTAATTTACCTCAGACCCTACTAAGTTATGGTACTTTTGATAATTCGATGCACTAACAAAGAAAACTGCTTATTGCACATCAACCCGTTCCAATATCACACGTTGATCCAATATCACACGAAATAGATTGAGAGTTCATAACAAAATCAATAATTTTCAGAACTATGAATTTTATTTCAGCAAATTAATCCACCCTCGATTGCGTACATGAGTGCACCTCTATGCAGTTCTCATCAACATTTTGATACACCTCCTCGGCTGCCTTCAGTAGTTCTTACATTTAATCGTGCCTCTTCCATGTTTCAATAGTTGTCCATTTCTAACTCAAAACATGAACGCTCAGGGCTGAAAGACATATTACAAATTACGATTTTCATCAGATTTGCTACAAATTTTGTCCTGGGAGGCAAAATTCTCGAAATTTCCTGAACCCGTCAGGCTGAGCATCTAAACATTTACTTCTGGCCACCCTTCCCACCCAACTCCCGAATTTTTTTGTGTTGTTCTTGTTTTTCAATTTCAAGGTAGGTAAAACGGTGACTCCTTTGACTAGTGTCCAGTTTGCCCCCCCCCCCCCCTCCTCAAGGAGGCAGGACATGTGTAAAAATTATTATTGAAAAATCGGTTTTCAAACAGTTTCGAAATTATGCATGGGAGTTATCATTTTCCACTAAATATTGGACCCTGGACCGATTAGGTACCACAAGCGGAAGCAGGGTATGGATCAAAATAGATACTTCATTGAAAATTAAACTCACAGTGGATCCTTCAAAGACAGCAATCTACCAGTAACAGTAAACCATTGCATAATAATTTGAACATTAGGATCTGTCGCCAGAAAACGATACCAAAAAATGTCTGTTCAATATTCCTCTAAAAATACCTCGTATGCAAACCGCCTATTGTCAAAAATGATTAAATTTATCTTTGCCTTGTAAGCAGTGAGAGATCGGAAAATCTCTGCGATCTGAAAGTTGGAAAGAGTTAGAAACCAGAGGTGATGGAGACCGGTCCCGTGAGTTGCTCACATGTCACGTCTCATCTGGATTCTCACGGGTGTGATCCACGTCAAGTGTGTAGTACTCCTTGAATCGCGGACGTTGGCCGAGTTTTCAAGCTTTTCCTATCGTTAAGACGACCCTGGAGGTTTTAATCGATTCCCGGGAATGGTTCAAGAACCACGAGCATCCTCAACGTTTTCTTCACAGAAAGGACCAACTCAGGCGCTGCGATTTCCAAAGTGTATTTTTCCGTTCGTCCCAGAAAGGTGAATATCGCATGAAAGGGAAACGAAAGAAGAAAAAAATTGCTAAATCAGCGGGCAGGTGGCGGAGAGCAGCAGCAGCTGAAGTCCGAAGGCAGGTGAACGTGTGGGTCAGGTCTCCGCAAAAGGGTTAGGTTTTTTTCGGACCTTTTGTTGTGTCCACCTAATCCTGCCGACCGGTGGCTCCCTAGAAAAAATCTCCTTGTGAGAAGTTACCTGACACCACTGCTGGGGAGGTTTCTGCAAAAAAATTTGTCGTTGCCAGCGACTCGAAGCCAACTCATCTGTAGAAATAGTGAAATGGACCCAGTTTTTATTTGAATGGTTCAACTTGAGGCGTTTCTTTTCCGAAGCTCTACGGTCCCAACAATACTGAATATTCCGGTAACTCGTGCTGAGAAAACGGACAGTTCTGCTTGGAAAAGTTGAGTACCCATTACGAAAACACGTCCCGCTTGCGAAACCAAGCGCGAAGCTGCTCAAATTCGGGATCCGGCTGATTAACCATACGAATCTTCGTTTAGAATCAGTTTTTGAAAAATTTAATGTATATAGGTGCTGAAAAGGCAGTCATCTAGTTTATAGTTCCTCTTAAGTTATAAAAATCACCTACTTCATTGCAAATATACAATTAAAAAACGCAGCAAATTCTTTCACGGGGGATGTTTAATCCTCTGACAAGAAGTATGAAGACAATGGGGGAAAACGTGAGTGTGGAGTGTCCCGGACTCATCCCAATCGATTCCGCGTCCAACATATGGTGGAAAATGATACCCCACACGCCTAGGTACCAGAAATCTCGAAAACCCACATGAGAAAAACGCTGCAAATTCTTTCACAAGGGTTGGTTATTCCTCGGACCAGGCGCATGGATACTCATTTCTTCAACGTGGAGAAAATGGGGGAAACAGTGGGTGTGGAGGGTCCCGGACCCATTCCGATCGATTCAGCATCCAAAATTTAGTGGAAAATGATACCCCAACGCCTAGGTACGTACCAGAAATCTTCAACATCACATATTCATAATGAGTACCTATCTACCCATCTGACCCATAACCTCATCCAGAGGGGCGCCAATCGTTCTTGGAACCATTTCATTGAGTTCAGCATTCAAAATTTAGTGGAATATAATATAATATAATATAATACTCCACACGCCTAGATCCCCAAAAATCTCGAAAATCCATATTTCGAAGTACACATTTTGACCCCTACCCCCAAATTTTGTCTGATCGGGCTGAAAAGTGTTGAGCGCTTCTTTCAATAGTGAATTTCATTCTGAGTTGTTGCTCCAATAAGCGCTGGTGCACTCATGTTAATTGGAACGCAACGCATGGTTTTTTGGTTAAGTTTTGTCATCTTTATGTGGAAGAGCGAAAATTCCAAAAATTGTTCAAGTAGTGAAATTACGACAAGAATCGTTAGCACTTCTTGATGGCCTGGAAGTTATTTTGGACGGAAAATGAATAGACATCACGTACAGAGCCGTGTCTACATACGAGTGACACCCCGACCAATATTTCATGGCTCATCTACACTTTTGTAGCCCACCTTGGCAACAAAAACAATCCTTTCCTCTTCCACAGTGGAAGGTCTGTTAAAAGCGGCAAGTTCTATTTTCAGCGTTGCAACCAGAACATTTTTTCTGTTGCGTCAAGGGCTCGGCGCTCCTCTCTATTT
This sequence comes from Cyrtorhinus lividipennis, assembly GCA_019603395.1. Classification (NCBI taxonomy): domain Eukaryota; kingdom Metazoa; phylum Arthropoda; class Insecta; order Hemiptera; family Miridae; genus Cyrtorhinus; species Cyrtorhinus lividipennis. The sequence continues at coordinate 4,926,446 of CM034000.1, forward strand.
AAATAAAACCCGCCTCTAGAAGACTTGATACAAAAACAGTTGCTCCCTTTTCGAAACCGAATACACAGCCTCACCGAGTTGTAAAATACAGCGAAAAAAAATCGGCTCCGACCGTTTCAGGTCCGTTTTTTTGCCCACACTTTTGTTACAAAATTTTAATTGATTTACGATGAAGAACAAAAACTATTTTTCGGCCTTCCTTAGACCAATCCTTTTTTTCGGAGCAGGTACTACAGTTGAGATGTTCCAATAAATACCCAAAGTAGGGTGAAATCATCATGGCTTTATAGCTAGGTTAGTATTTTAGCTTACTATTCTAAAAATCATGAAAATAATATAAAATTTTAAAACAATAAGGCAAACATTCACCATCCAACCTGTACATTACGGCCTTTCCGCCAGTCTTGCCTCACCATATTCGGGAGTCATTAGCAATTATTTCCGTATTGCCACTAAAAACTACGTCAGTAAGTTGGGGCCGACTCAAAAACTTCATCGTACCGCGTTTGGAATATTTCAGTATGCTGGGAAGGTGACGGAGGATAATATTTCTTCCACGCAGGTTAAGTCTCAGGTTTAAGTTTGCTCCCGAAGGAGATTACCAAAGTATAGGAGAACACGAATTGAACAAAAAACCTATGTTACGAGTCAGCGAGAAAAATCTTGAAAATCGTTTTCAAAATAGAAATGTTGTATAATACTCTCCCCCGTTTCCGAAGATCGTACTGAAGAGATGTGAAGTACAACAAACAAGACGTGACTACGTTCCTAGAACCCAAGAGACGGTCCATTTCCTTCTGACAGCTTCTCAAGGTTTTCCAAGAGCTGATAGAAAAGGTATTTTATTTCCATAAAAACACATAAACGATGTTGAATCGATTTTGGCAGTTAAGCCATTATCTGTTACCAGTATCTGTTACTAGTAATAGTCTTAATGATTCATTTGAATAGCTAGATAGCCCAGCCGAAATCGATTTAATAGCGTTTTCGCGGCAATGGAAGATTATTTGTAACCATTTCCATTTGTAATAATTCCCCACAACTCACGCCGCAGAACCAAGGAACAGTTCTGAAAATGGAACCAGATCCCACTAGTGGCTCATTTTGGTTGGTACCAATGTTATCAAGTGCCAATTGTCCTGGGACCCATTTTATTGGATTCAGCGTTCAAAATTTAGTAGAAAATGACACCCTACTCGCCTAGGTAGCAGAAATCCCGAAAACACATATTCAAGATGGGTGTATCTATGGGGCACTACGACACTAATTTACTAATTTAATATTGAGAAAACGTAGGTAATTTAGAAGGCTATAATAATTGTATTAAATTGAATTGAATGGTACGAATAAAAAGCTCGGACAGTAAAAAGAATATTGTAGGCAACTGCTCAAAATTGGTTGCTAAGTTTAACAGCTGGTTATAAACAACAGGATATGACGATGTGTTTTGTTTGTCTATTCGGCTGAAGTCACCCACATGGGTAATAAATACCCAATTTGACCCATTACTTCTTCCAGTGGGTGCCAATTGTTCTGGGACCCATTTTATTGGATTCAGCGTCCAAAATTTAGTGGAAAATGACACCCCACTCGCCTAAATCACCCAAAATCTCGAAAATCCATTATTCAAAAGTCAACCTCTCCGAGTTGCCCCAAATTTTTTTTTCTGTGCGTTTCAAGGGGTTTAGATGATGGATGGAGGGAATTGGGGTCAAAATATGTATTTCAAAAAATGCATTTTTGGCAATTTAGGCGTGTCGGGTATTATTTTCTACTAAATTTTGGACGCTGAATCCAATGCGAGTGGTCCCAGTACGACTGGCGCCCACTGGAAGTAGGTATGGGACAAAATGGGTATCTATCTACCAATTTCGAAAGAGAGTTTTCGAGATTTTCGATAACTAGATGCGTGGGGTATCTTTTCAACTAAATGTTGGATGCTGAAACGATTAGAATGGGGCCGGACATTCCACACACACTGTTTTCCCTATTTTCTCCGTGCTCCTGGTCCTAAGAATAATCAACCTCTGTGAAAGAATTTTCAGCGTTTTTAACTAACCTACTTCGCAACCCAAATGTTACATCGACAATTCATTTTCTTTTACGCTGATATTGCCCATTTTACACATATAGATCTGAACCTACCCCTGCCTTTAGGACTCACCTAGATAGATTCAATGTCAACTTTAAATAGAAATTGTTTACATGCCTCCTAGCTCATAGTCATTTCCAAAATAAATGCTGCGAGTAAACCTAACTAAAAGAATAAACTTGGTTTATTTAAGCTCATTTCATACTTGCGACGTCAGCGTTATAGTGAGCATCATTCTCAAAGAACCCTCGAGGTGTACAAATCAGCAGTAGTTTACCGACGTTTATCATACGAAATATACGCGAGTCTGTTAAACTACAATAAATTACGGACATTATTAGGCAAGCAATCAGTTATCACGATATCCCTTCGATTCCAGGAGCTGAGTTGTTTTCTTCAAAGAATATTGAACCAAAACACGAAGACGAGGTCTCAATCATTGATGCCATTAACGACCCAACGGCTCTGGAAGTTGGTTGTTAGTCCTGAAATAACTGACCACTTTTGGTGAGAATCATGTTCTAGAACGCGCAAGCATGCACTTTCTAAAGTCGGGAATCCCTCGATGCAACAGACACCTCTAAAAATATTGCCAGTAGAAAAGGCTAAGAACGTGACCCAAATATTGGATAACGTTTAAGTAACAAAAACAAATAGAGGAATCCTAACGAATTAGGTCCATTCAGCTATCACAGCCATACGTTATACTATTCGGAATCATTCACCCGAAAATGAATAATTGTTTGTGATTATCATTTCTAAAATGCTGAGGGCATACTACATATATTCCTTTGCAAATTCTAGGAAAATTCCGAGTAATTTGTCCGCTAGCGCCTCGCTGATACCAAATGCATTTCACATAAAAGTTCTATTTTACCACGTACAAGTGCAATTTCAAGGATTACTGCATATTCTGCATAAAACAGCATATTTTCGAGAAAAAAAAAATGATGAAAGTAGCATTTTCATTGTGACCGACTCCTTTATCACTGAGAATGCGATTTGCAACAAAAAAAGTTATAAGATTTCCTTTTTTTTCATTTTTTTTTTTTTTTATTCTTTTAGTTTATTTATTTATTTTAACTGTTTAATTCTGTCCCCAAAAAACATCTAAATTCAAATTAAGTGAATTTCATTTTTAATTCTTATGATACTGATTTATCATTCCTGTGATCGGGCACTCAGCTTTAGAAAGAGAATTCAGTAATTAATCTAGTGGGAAAACCCCTAGAAAAACGAACCTGTTTCCTAGACACACACTCACTCTCATGTACATATGGGAAAAGCTCAAGCAGCATTTAGATTACAAACAAAGTAGTTATAAGTCCTCGTTTTCTTTAAGAGATCCTCCTGTTGAGAGGGCAATATGACTTTTAAACTGGTTATAACTAATTGTAATCGTCTTTGAAAAAAATCAAGAGGCAATCTACGTGGAAAAAAAGTTCAATCATTTGGTCTGGCTTCTGACTTCCAAGGACAAGCAGATTTTTGGCTGCCTACGTGGCCTACCCAAACCTCTACACAGCTCCTGTGTCCTACGTGGCCTACCCAAACCTCATGCAAGCGAAGAGAGAAATAAAAGAACGAAAAACAGCCTCTTCCGAGGAGAATATTGTTTATTTGTGAGCATGTCGGTATAATGGCTTTAGTGCATTTATACAATGAATCCAACGTAACTTCAACCACAATAATAACCGTGTAATAAATGTGTCTGCATTAACAAAAAAGAGTATAACAGGGAATGTGAGGAGTGTATAAACTATTCAAATTTCAACAATATCAAGGTGTAAAACAGGAGTGCAAAAACAATAATATGCATCCAATCAAAGAATAAGGCACGTAAGATAATCTAGTAAGAAAATATAGTTCCACAAAACTTCAGAAAAACGCTTATAAATTCTAAAAATACTGAGAGGTTGTATTTTCTTCATCACGCGGTGAGGACCAGCTACATCACAAAGTTAGAACAACTTGATTATTTGAATACTAAAACTAATTTGGGTCATTTATACTTGAATGAACTGACGTAAGGAATGACCAGAGGATACTAAATTTTGACGTAATGGCGAATATAGTGGTAAAGTGCAATGGAGGGGACATAGTATTAACATAACCAAAGACATGGACTGGTCACATTGACAGGGTTATGTCTGATAATGCGGTAAGTGACATACGGTCAAAATCAGCCCTTGGTATGTGGAGAAGAAGTTGTGTCGAATATAGATGCTGGCATGGCTTTGCTGACACTTTTACTGGGCTGCAAATAGCAAGCCATAACTTGAAGAAGGTCTATAACTAAGAGTCATAGATTTATGGAGAACGGTTACAAGTTTGATTAAGCAAAGTGCGGGATGGTTCATAACAGACTGTGATATCGCTGGAGGCGTTATTTTTAGGATAGAACAGCAGCACTCATTAATGCATCCCACCCTCCTGCATACAAGGCAGCTATTGAAGCAAGAATCCAGGATCAGCCAGAGTCAGACTTCTGGAAGTACTTTCTTTACTACACTGATTACTGGCAATGTCAAACCGTAAGATAACCTCAAACACAGGCGTCTTGAAGGTGAAAACAATTTCTTTTGGATGGGTGAGGAAGGGGGGAGAAAGGGTTCATTTCCTATGACAGGACGCTTTTTCCAGGTTTTCCATGACCTGACTTATATCTCCCACTTTGGCAGAGTCGCCAATAAATTCTCAGAGGAAGTTTTCAACATCAATGTGAAGGAAAATGCTTGGCCAAAACAATATCCGCATCTAACAATTCAAGAATAGAAAAAATATCAATTCATACACAGAATGCAGCCTTCATGCAGACAATGACCACAACGATGGTTGTTATATGATTTTTACAAAGGAATGGTTACAACTAAAACAAATACAAAGAAAACATTTTATTGTCATGAGTGTGTTCATTCTCTCAGAACACCAATTTGTTTCACAGCTAATTCGTTGCGGAAAATGTGCAGCTTTGGACACTTGGCAGTTTTTGAGAAAAACGCTTGACAAGCAATAGGGACAGGTTTCAACGTGAAAAATGCTGATCTGGCAGTGAGAGTCAAAAGGGGAAAAATCTGAGTAATACACCGGGAAGGTTTCACCATGAAACAAGTTAAATGAGTAGGCGATTCGGGCCAACTCATTAAAGTTGGGGACGTAGTCACCTATGCTCCAAGGAGAGGATTGGAACTCGTTCTGACAATTCCGCTCGTTCCTTCGCATTACCTTACATCCTCATGGGTAATAAATACCCAATTCGATCCATAACTTCTTCCAGTGGGTGCCAATCGTTCTGGGACATACTTCATTGAATTCAGCGTCCAAAATTTAGAGGAAAATGATACCCCACTCGCCTAGATCGCCCAAAATCTCGAAAATCCATTTGTCAAAAAACACATTTTGACCCCTACCACGCCCAAATTTGGTCCGATCGGGCTGAAAAGTTTTCACCCTTCCTACGCCGGGAACAGACCCCTGACCCAAATTTCAGATTTTTAGAAAATTGTCTACTACCAAAATCGGCGTGGACGGCGAACGGCGGATGGACATATGACTTTCTTGATTTAGACACCTTGGAACGCCCAGAAAAAAAAATTTGAGCCGAATCGGAGAGGTTGACCTTTTGCATGAAAACAGGTTGATTATTCAAGGAATAACCAATCGAAAGGCGGTCACCAACAATTCACACCACCTCGTCACTAGCTGCTGGAAGAGCTTTGATGGATCGAGGAACCAGTGAAAATTCAATAAGGCTTTTTTACTTGATTTTTAGAGAGAAGACCAGGAATTTAGACCTTGATGCAAGTAACACACTAGTGCACACCTTATTGCACGACTTAGGCATGTGGGGTATTGTTTTCCACTAAATCTTGGACGCTGAATGCAATGAGACGGCTCCCGGAACGATTGGCGCCCACCGGAAGAGGTTATGGACGCTGAATCTATTTTTAAATTAGTCTCCATGCGCCTGGTCCGAGGAATAACCAACCCCTGTGTAAGAATTTTCAGCGTTTTTTAATTTTATTTTGAGGTGGGTAATTGACCAGGTGATGCCTCCTACAAGGGTTGCACTGAGACCACCTTTTAGACTTTTAAAATTAGGGTTAGAAAGAGCGTTTCATTTTTTGAAAATCAATGCTCATTGCCCATTGGGATACAAAAATCTAGAATTGTTCCAAATTAGACCTGAGGCCCTTCTAATCTTTCAATATACTACATTTTCCGAACTATGTACTGTACTCACAAGAGTTGCACTTCTTATCCATGATTAGGAACGCAAAGCAACACTCACCAGGTCACTACTAAATCTAAACAATAATTAAAAGAATCAAAACAAAGTACATACAATTTTAGGCAGCTTATGTGAACTGCAAGATAACACAAAAATCAAACTTCACCTTTTAAGCTTTTATATTTTTGATGTTTTTTTTTTTTTTTTTTTCAAGGTTTGCTGTGAAAAAAAAATTGTCAAAATTCGTCTGACTGACTGGGAAACAAGTTTGTATGAGTAGCAGTGAGTAGATTGGTGATGGGTCACTTCTAACCTCAAATTCCCATCTCAGCTCACTCAGCTATATGTTGCGACTCTCACTGAAACTGAGGAGGGACCGATCCTTCATCAGGCAGTTCCCATTTAGACAGCTTGCAAATGTCATAGGGTTGGTCATCAGAGGCTGAAGAAGGCCACAGTTCAGCACCAAGCTTATCACAACAGGCAAAAACGTAAGTCCTGCGTATCATGAGAGCTTACTGTCAGACAAGACTCAAGCAGAATCTGAGGTAATGCATCCTCACCACCTTAAAAAAAACCGCTATAATGATTCACTATAGTGAACGCCTGATGAACCCGAATGTGCAATATGGAGTTCATTTGTGAAACATATGTGGTCAACCACCAACTTAGCACAAATAGCAATTTAAAGTTTCATGTCAAGGTTCCATAGGTAAAAACAATCATCATTAGACATTTCTGGACTTATTGGAACAGGGAAATCACTGAGCACAACATTCAACAAAGGTGGGAATGTTCTAGGATTCAGGTATACAAAAAAAAAACCTTTCTGCACCAGATAGAAACTTGCCCACCCTCCATAATAACATGATTCCTGTAATTTACACGCAGCTAAACAGCTCTCAGCTCATTGGGAACACAGTTAGCAAGTGTGGTGGTAATAACAACTTGAGCTCACGCCCCACTCATCACAGATCAACACTTGTTGGGCCCTTTACAAAATACCTTTTGCATCGCTTTAGGGATTGTTTCTTGCGTTTTTGAAACAAGGCTGGGTCCAATGAGTTCTGGACAGGGCACAGCTCCACTTTGGATCCCGTCGATGGTTTTGAGGAGGTCGTAATTAATTTCTTCGGTGACGACAGAGTCCTGCCTGAAATCATTTTGTTCTCGTGAGATTGATAAAATTGCGTAATCGATTTCTGGGATGTAATTCAAACCACAGAAAGGAGTTTTCATGCTATAAGTAAATCACTCCGACTCGTTTCATGGTGTCTAGAACAAAATGAGCAAATGTCCGTCCGCCGTCCACGCCAATTTTGGTAGTAGAAAATGTTCAAAAAATCTGGAATTCGACTTCAACCCATCTCCGGTTCTAGTTCGTCCTCGAAACTTATCAGCCCAATTGGACCAAATAAAAGGTAGGGGGGGGGGGGACAAAATGTGAATTTCAAAAAATGAGTTTTCGAGATTTTTGGCGACCTAGACGTGTGGGGTATCATTTTCGACTAAGTTTGGACGCTAAATCCAATGGGACGGGTCTCAGAACGAACGATTGGCACCCATTTGAAAAGGTTATGGGTCAAAATGGGTACTTATCTACCTGTTTCGAATGTGTGCTTTCCAGATTTCTGGTACCTAGGCGTGTGGGGTATAATTTTCCACTAAATTTTGGACGCTGAATCCAATGAGACGGGTCCGGAAACGATTGGCGCCTACCGGATGCCCGTTCGGAACGATACCCCACGTTCTCCACTAAATGTTAGACCCTGAATCAATTGGAGTGGGTCTGGGACACGCCACACCCAATTGTTTTCCCCATTTTTGATATTTTTGGCGATTTAGGCGTGTGGGCTATTGTTTTCTACAAATTTTTGGACGTTGAATCGATTGGAATGAGTCTCTATACTCCTGGTCCGAGGAATAACCAACCCCTGTGAAAGAATTAGCAGCGTTTTTAATACCGTTCCTCAACACCTCTACAGCTCCCAGTTGACGGATGGGCCATCAAATAGGAACATCAATTTCGCCTATCGGGATCTTTCTAGTAATTTTTAAACGTCCGTTAAAAAAAAAAAAAAAAAAAAAAAAAAAAAAAAAAAAAAAACCGACTAAATTTACTATAATTCAAGACCGAAATGAACAGGTATAGACTGTATAAAAAAAGTCCATCATACGAGATTCACTTAGGTCATCGAAAACGATGGTCGGACTTATAAAAAATACGCCCATTCAACGTTTTTTGTGATTGCGTCCAACCTAAATAGAAAACTTGAAATCGAAGTAGAAACTAACAATGATCATAAGCTTGAGAAAATAGGCTGTGTGTAAAGGAACGCCTTTTTCGCGTGGTTGAGAATGAAAATAAGTTTTCTTATACTGCGAGATGAAATATATTAATGAAATAGAATGAGATAAATGTGTGGCGCAATAGCCTGCGCAGCTCGTTGTCACCACGGCTACGTTGTTGAAGACCCTTTCCAAGCTTTGGCCAACGCCCGAAATGTTCCACACCTTTTCAATGATAATTTCAGGAAGCTAAAAAAGCATTTTATACGCAAAACCCCTCCTGGATCTGTTTCAGCATTTAGACCTATTGCCTATGTATTGATAAGGATCACATGCCGAGTTGTCTTATTCCCACAACCATGACAGGTGGGGTTCTGCTCAAAAATATAAGAAATCAGACGTAATATAAGACTGAGGATTACTTGTAGCTCGGATGCTGCCTGACGAACTGACGAATCCAAGACGCAGTAGTCAGCAGTTGCCCTGACGCCCTACGTTGTATGAGTTTCAAATATTGTTGAATCGAACAGTGCGTGTCAGCGTCCACGTCCATTCCGCTGAGGTACGAATTGATCAATGGGATCAGACCAGGAAAGACTTCGTCCTAGAAAAAAAAAATGGATCGGATTCAACTGCTTGTAACAACAGAGGCAACAAATAATTTATTGTGATTAGTCGTAGCTATACAATGCTGGTAGTTCTCGTGGCCACTCACTTTCCCGTTGATGATTTGGTTTATTGTCATTGCTCCATACTGATCTTCAAGTCGAGTACAATTTTGCTGCCCATTATTTGTCAAATCTTTTCTGAACCAAAATACTTCTTCTCTGACCGCAGATCGCTTTTGGGCTTTCGCCATGTTTTCATCGACCTGCAGCCAGCAAGATAGAAAACAAATTAATAATGATATAATCGTACAGAAGAAATTTGAGAGTAACAAATAATATTACGGTTGAAAATTAATTTTACCTTACTAATTGGGATGAGCAAGTTGAGTTTGTAAGATAGAATAACTCTCGTTAATAACACAATGAACACAACGAATGCAGCGTTTTCGAAGTCTGTTATTTGAACTTCGCAAGGCCGGAATTCCACCCTCCACCCAATCGGACTGTTCGGCGGTGGAATTTTGAACCTCATCGTCTGCCAGTTGGTCGACTGAATATTCTGGAATTAATGCAGATTGATTTTAGGTCCAATTCATGTAAGCGGTTATGTGAACGGGACACCAAGACGGGACCAAGGTTCATCGGGTCATTAAGACGTTGCATTTAATAATTTTACTTGAAATAAGCAAAACAACACATAATTTGATAAATATATACATTTTCAATATATTTTCTGCTTGTCTGTGGTAGATTTTATGCGATTACTATGGATACAATTTTAGACATTTTCTTTCCCATAGACAATTATTGTTTTAAGAGTGTTTTCACCATTGGCGCATTTCTTTCAGACCCTTTACATCAAAACTGAACGATTTTGGCCTTGGCTTCTTTCTACCAATAGATGCTGATGAAAATCGATGTGAGATCCAAGAAAATAATACATGTTCGTTATAATCTGGAAAAGTGCCTACCTTAACGGAATAGGAATACTAATAATAATTTGTGTGCGAGATGAGAAGCGCTTCTAGTTAAAAGAACTTTGGTGATGAATAGTAAAACCATCATTGCTCTAGCAGGCTCTGCGAGGTGGCTTCTCACTGCTCACTGCAGAACTGCTCATTGCGAGAGACGGGTGGGTTGATATAATAATTATCAAGGTTGAGCTGAGTAAAGGATTGAACCAATATGATAGGTAGTAATCGCTATAACTTGATAATTCCTTTCCAAAGATTTTAATAAATGCTTACATTTTGAGTTAAATCCGATCTCTAAATATCATCATTATAAGCAACGAATATATATGAGGGTTGTCCAGAAAATAAGTTCCGTCTTTTCCAATCACGTTTTTATTGAAAAAATCCAAACTTACAGGTATTAATTTTGAAAATAATATATATTATTTTTCCACGTAATCTCAGACGACGTCAATGCATTCGGTATATCGCAAAATGAGCTTCGAAATTGGTTTCTCATAGAAGCTTCCCACTACTTCCTTGGTCCATTTCGTGACACCTTTTTTCACTTCCTCGTCACTTGTGAAACGTTCTCCCGCCAATTCAGCCTTCATTTTGGTAAACAGGTGATAGTGTGAAGGGGCCAAGTTGAGACTTTAAGGTGGACGGGTCAGAATATTCCAACCAAACTCATCCAAAAGTTGCGCTGCGGAACGAGCAACATGAGGCCGAGCGTTGTCCTAGAGGAGGCAAACACCGGAAGTCAACATTCCTCTTCTCTTTTTCTGTTTGGCCCGACAAAGCTTCTTCAGGGTGTCACAATAGCGGTTGGCGTTAATTGTTTCACCTTGAGGCAAAAAATCAGTCAAGAGAATTCAAAATCCCAGAAAACAGAAGCCATGATTTCCCTGGTTGACTTCACGACATTGAATTTTTCGGCACATGGAGAGGTGGGGTGTTTCCATTGTCTTTTGTTTTCTGGAGTGTAGTGTGACACCCAGGTTTCATCTCCAGTAACGATAGACTTCAGGAATGCGTCCCCATCAGTTCTGTAGCGGTCCGAAAATTCTCGAGCTGCGGTTACTCGTTGTGCCTTGTGTTCGGGCGTCAGCTCTCTAGGGATCCACCGGGCGGAAACTATCCGAGGCGATCTCATGGATGAGGGATTGTGAGATGTCCGGGAAACTCAGATGGAGCTCATCCATGGTTGAACGACGATCTTTGTACATTTCATTGTCGATTTCTGCGACAATTTCGTCCGTCACAGCTGAGGGTCTGCCTCCCTCACTTTCATTCTCAAGTGAATTCTTCCCGCATTAAATTCACGAACACATCTCCTCACTATTGACTCGTTACACCTTCTCCATAAACAGAAATGAGCTATTCGTGAATTTGTACTGACTTGAAACCCTGTGAGTAAAAAAATATAATCACTCCAAAGGCAAAACAACTCGAGAGGAAAAGGGAGGATCGAGGTGGAGGGACGTGACAAAGAGGGCTAAATTTAACTACCTGCCCGGATGTTAGTAATAAGTCAACTGAGCCCCCCCCCCTCTCCCAATAGTACAATGGCAAAAGCCACTCCTACTGCCCTCCAGATCAAAACGAGACTCATTTTCTGGACAACCCTCATATATTTTTTAAGTGGCTACAACCCTGTTCAAAACCCAGAAAAAGAAAGGAAAATTGTTTTTGCCCTTTTGGAATTTTCCAGGTTTTAGCATGTTTTGTAGACGTTCTTCTGTCTTCTGTCTCATTAACAATTTTGAAATAAAAGGCAATAAAACAACCTAAAATCTCCAGATTACATCGCCGCCCTTGTGCACCGGGCCCAAGAGAGCCAACAGAACTAAATCAAAAGTTTTGTTTAAAAAGAAGCTCCACCACAAACGTTACTTACCTCGAAATGATCACTTTCATTGGGCTCCTGGTGAACTTTCTCACTGAAAAGAGAAACTGTGTCCCTGATGAAGAGGTGAGCTATATGTTGAGCCAACAGATGATCGATGTTTGCCTTGCGAAGTTTTTTGTAGATTTTTTCATCGTGTAGAATGGGTACGTCGTTATAACTGAAAATGAAATGGAAAAATTATATTTAATTAACTTACTACATTTTGATAACACTAGGTTACTACCACACATTATTGAGAACACTCACGCGTCGCCTTCGGGGCTCAGGTAACTGTCAATGCTGTCGTATCTGGATTTGGGAATGACAAATTTGTTGTTTTTCAAGGGTTCTAAACCTCTTTCTTCCCGAGTTCGACAGTCAACCGAACCCGAAATGACGCTCCATCGACAGTCGACGTCTGCAAGGTAGCCACGGTGGATGGGAGAAGCAGCAGTCAGAGCGAGCTGGCCAATTTCGAGATCAAAGGAGACAATGATTTTGAAGGAGTAAAAGGCACCATAACAGTATTAAAAAAAAGTGCACATTCTTTCACAGGGGTTGGTCATTCCTTAGACCAGAAACATGGAGATAATGGGGGAAAACAGTGAGTGTGAAGTGTCCCGGACTCAATTAAATCGATTCAGCGTCCAACATAATATATGATAGTGGAACACGTCCAGGTATCAGAAATATCAAAAACCCACTTTTAAATTGGTAGATAGATACCCATTTTGACCCATAACTTCTTCCGGTGGGCGCCAATCGTTCTAGGGCCCGTCTCATTGGGGCAAATCGTAGAGGTTGATTATTGCATGAAAACAGGTTGATTATTCAAGGAATAACCAACCAAAACCGGATGGTATGAAAACTCGGCCCTCTGGGCCTCGCCAGGGGGCAAGCCCCCTGGACCCCCGTCTGCTTTCCGCTTAGAGCCTACGGCTAAAATCCGATAAACATGGACCCATGTTTTAGCCGTCTGCAATCGGAATGTCTATACGAGGTGACTGATGACTCACTACTACCTTACAAGGAAGTAGGTACGGTATTTTCTTCTTGTCTTATAAAACCCCGTGTGACACTCCCGCGTCACCCTTCCGGCGTTCCCTTCCCGCGTCACCTTCCCCGCGAACGGTTTTTGGTAGTTAGGTCATGGCTAAAACATGAGTCCATGTTAAAAACTTATAGAGCGAGAACACTTACCATTATTGGACATAAAGGGGTGAGTTGGTCGTAGAGTGTTCTTGCTTCTTCTATGTTGCATGCCTGTGATTCGGATGAAAATTCAGTTTAATTACAAAGAACCAAAGCATTTCAGAAGGAAATTAATTAAAAACAGAAATGCGGAAACACCCCTGAGCTTTTCTGAATAACTGAAACACTTTATTGGGCTCAGACTAGCCAACTTTAGAACAGTCATGAGTAGCAATTATCACCCGCTCTTGGTCACCCTTGACACCCTCTTACCAAATTTAGAGCCTCCATAAATATTACAAGTCGACCAAAGGGGAACGCATTTACTACCAACATCAATATGATTGAAAGTTGTGGTTATTATTTACTTGAAAAGTAACCTGAAGACAGCAACATCCCATACCGAAGGCCATCGAGTCCATGTAAATGTGGTCGGGTAAAGCAGCTTTTTGACTTTCGCCTGTGTCGCCCAACGGTTTGAAATCTTCGACGAACACACTGGGGGTTTTCACATCTTTGAAAACTGAAACAAAATCCAGGGTCAACATTCGGCCCGCAGTCGAACTATTTTGAACTTATCTCACGAGGTTGGTGAAGTCAAATCACTGACTTGGAATGTTCATGGCAACTTTCTCGCCTCTTCTCATGCGAATATTTCTAGTAAGCGTTTTAAATCGAGGATGTCCAGGGAATATTACTTCATCGGGGATGAACAGAGACTTGGAAGCGCTCTCCAGGGGATTCGGTGCAGCAGGAGGATCTGTGAAGACGCCACAGCCCAACCTGAAACGAGGGAAAATTGGAATTGGATGATCTTTTACAAGAAAAGAAACCGAAAAAAGATAAATACCAATAGTTACGTTGAAATGTGAGCAACTTGAGGCTAAATAGCAGAAAGAAAAGGGGTGGAATGGGGGATTACCACTCAGCGTGGAAAATGAGGGTAGCTCAGAAGGACGAGGTAGAAGTTACCTAGGGTCTGATATTACCTCGGATAGCTAGTGAGTGTAAGGCAACGCTCGTCAGGCTCCAAAAGCTGCTGACATTCCTCCCGTCGATACTTCATGTTCGCCTCAACAATGTTAAAGTGGGCAAGGAGGCCACCGAAAGGTTTCCCAGGAGTCCCTTCGATCATGTAGGCTGCGTATTCAGGACGCCAAACGGATTTCAAGTCACTGTAAAAATCAAGTAACTCATTTATGGTATCAGTTACACGTGGGATACGCATTAAAACATTTAAAAAATAGTTGATAACTGGTTGACTGCGAAGCACGACCCCCGCGCAGAGATATCAGCTTTTATGCAAAATATCATTAGCGAGGAGAGGGGTTTTGCACAAAGCATTGATGGGCCATCAGAATAAGGTATTACACACATTGAACTCATATGAACTAAAACTTGTGCTTTTAGAAAAATATATTTTTTTATATTGTGGTTGGTTATTCCCTAATCGGTTAATATAATGGTTATTCCTTGAATAATCAACCCATGTTTTCATGCAAAAGGTCAATCTCTCCAATTCGGACCAAAATTAGATACTGGGCGTTCCAAGGTGTCTAAATCAAAAAAGTCATAATTATGTCCATCCGCCGTACGCCGTCCACGCCGATTTTGGTAGTGGACATTTTTTTACAAAATCTGAAATTTTGGTCAGGGGTTCGTTTCCGGCTTTAGTTGGTCCTCGAAACTTTTCAGCCCGATCGGACCAAATGTGGGCGGGGTAGGGGTCATAATGTGTATTTCGAAAAATGGATTTTCGAGATTTTTGGCAATCTAGGCGTGTGGGGCATTATTTTCCACTAAATTTTGGACGCCGAATCCAATGAAATGGGTCCCAAAACGATTGGCACCCACCGGAAGAAGTATTGGGTCAGAATGGGTGTTTATCTACCCATTTTGAATGTGTTTTCGAGGTGTCTGGTACCCAGGAGTGTGGGGTATCTTTTCCCACTAAATTTTGACCCTGAATAGATTGGAATGGGTCCGGTTGTACTTAAACCAATCAACAAATCCAACCCCTCCTTTTTTGATCAACTAACGGACAATAATTAATAACGCATTACCCTTGAGGTTCAAAGCAAAGAAAAACTAAACAACTCAGTTTCTGTTCATTGAAGTTCAATGAATAAATGGAATAAATTATACACCCATTTATAACACTAGCTGCGCAGAGAGGAGCGAGTCTTTGATTTCTAACGTAATTCTTCCTCAGCTCACAGATAGAAAAAAAAGCAAATCACAGAACGACTTCCAAGCTGCCAAGGTCGAACCCATTCAAAATCCAACCACGGCCTTGATATCGACCATGACTTTTTTATTCTCAACTTCGTAAAAAATGAATGTCATTGTTGGCGAGTAATCAGACAATGACAAACATTACCGTTGTAGAGGAGATAAAAATAAAGAACTGAAAGCGTCTAGAACTACAAACAAGCTCTTGAGATATAATCGTCCGAAAGAAGAGCACCAGACATTCCAGATGACGTGAAATTACGACATTTGATTCCGTGCGAAGATAGCCGACAACACAGTCGATCGTAACGAGTGGGAAGGTGGATTTTGAGGTATTTTCATTCGTACGAGCCATCTTTGCTACATTGCTTAGCAGAATCGAACCACGTCCAACCATCTTGCTGTAGAACCAGGGGCGATTTCCAATAGCAGAGGCATAAATGAGCGTCGTAAACTTACTTCGGCATTTCAGCTTCTTTTTGGTTTAGAATTTGTAAAATGTCATTCCCTTTCAATCGGAGAGGCGCCTTTTTGTTGTCATCGTCAAACTTTACTATCATGTATTCCACCTGAAACAGAAATTGAGACTTGATGAAGAAACTTGACTCGGTCATTGCGAAAGTTGACTCCAGAAAATTACACGTTACAAATAATAGCAGTTTAATCTTTCGAATGCCCTTGAACTGGACATAGTGGCTCTACTGCATTCTCCACGCCTCTACGGTTATTTAATGAAACGAGAAATAAACGAGGCGGCTAACTACGCCTCAATCATTTACTTGAATTTAAGCGAAGTCGTAGGAACTCATTGACATTTAAAACTAGTCAGTATAAACTTTATGCGGAATTACGGAAATATGTAATTGCCAAAAGATTCCATTAGTAAAAACTCAGCACGTTTCCATGATTGTTCATTTCCTCCGCGAAAGCTCTCATTTCATTTGATAACAGTTGACAATGTCTGTACAATGTGTCCTTACTAGAGTACCAGATGCTAGGCGACTCCACAACCAATTTACAACAAAGAGTACCATATTGTACCGTATTTATACAAAATGTCAATCTCTCTGATTCAGCCCAAAAAATTTTTTTGGGCGTTCAAGGCGTCTAGAACAAAATAAGCAAATGTCCGTCCGCCGTCCACACTGATTTTGGCAGTAGACAATTTTCTAGAAATCTGAAATTCGGGCCAGGGACCCGTTTCCGGCTCTAGTTGATCCTCGAAACTTTTAGCCCAGTCGGACCAAAATTTGAGAGGAGGGCAGGGGTCAAAATGTGTTTTTTGGAAAATGGATTTTCGATATTTTTGGCGATCTAGGAGTGTGGGGTATCATTTTCGACTAAATTTTGGACACTGAATCCAATGAGACGAGTCCCGGAACGATTAGCGCCCACCGGAAAAGGTTATGGGTCAAAATGGGCATCTACTCACTCATTTCGAATGTGGGTTATTGAGATTTCTGGTACCTAGACGTCTGGGGTGTCAGTTACCACTAAACTATGGACGCTGGATCATTTGAGAAGTGTTCCGGACTGATTGGTACCTACCTACCTTTCTGTATAGGTGCCTAGACGTGTGGGTTATCATTTTCTACCACTATTTTCAAATCTAGGGAAGTGGAGTAACACTATTCACTAAATTTTGAACGCTAAATCGATTGGAATGAGTCTGGGACAATCCACACTCACTGTTTTCTCCATTTTCCCCATGCTCCCGGTCCATGCAATAACCAACCTCAGTGAAAGAATTGACTACGTTTTTTGATCTAGACATCATGAAACGTACACTGTAAAATTTTGGGGTCAATCGTAGAGGAAGAAACACTCCATAACATTGAGCATGATTACATAGGTGGGCTATTCAAGAAATAACCAACGAAAAGTGTACCGAATCTCAACTTTCCTGTAGTAGTCAATTCTATTTTTTCCAAAACACCCATTTTCACCTCTACTCGGCCTTCAGAATACAGGAATAACCATCTCAATCGATTCTGCGTCCAATATTTTCTGCTGCGACACTCATTACACAATATTCATCGTGTTGGAATGCAAATGGATTCAAACGAGGCTTCTCATTCTCGCGAGTAGACGTTATTCATTACAGGCCGTCGATCCTCTGCTGGTAATGTTTCCCTTTAGTTAATTTCTGAGCTCGATGTGACGAAAGAACAAAACGTTCAGACAAGGTGTTCTACATTCACAAGAAATAACATTCTTTGCAGCTCTGCCTCCTCTCCACCTTGTGGGTATAACAAAAATCTGCAAATTCTTACCCACGGGTTGGTTATTCCTCGTACTAGGCGCATGGAGACTAATTTGAACTTCGGACCAGGCGCATGGAGATTCATTTCTTCAACATGGGGAAAATGGGGGAAACAGTGGGTGTGGCGGGTCCCGGACCCATTCCGATCGATTCAGCATCCAAAATTTAGTGGAAAATGATACCCCACACGCCTAGGTACCAGAAATCTTGAAAAAACATATACAAAATGGGTAGATACAAACCCATTTTGACCCACAACCTCTTCCGGTAGGTGCCAATTGTTCTGGGACGCCCAGAAATAAAGTTTGAGCCGAAGAGGTTGACCTTTTGCATGAAAACATAGGTTGATTATTCAAGGAATAACCAACCAAAAATCTATCGCCGACTTCAATTTTTTCATCGAAAAAAGCGATACTCTCCTTGGGAAATTCAGAAGATGAAACCAACAGAATGGTGTAACTCAATAATACCAAACGTGAAACATCCCCGTCATTAATAATTCAATATTGTTGCCACTCTAGATTTTCCTCAACTGTTCATTGTGTATTAGATACAAACAGTAAATGGCATGTTGCTAACTCCGTATCAGCTTTTCGACATAAAACTTTTCGACGTAATTTTAATTGAGAACGCCGTGCTATCTTATCTCATCCGGAGAAACCAAAAAATAACGGGCGTCTTTGTTATCAAACTAAACGTGAGTTTTATTTGAAACTGAGAGTCCTCTGTTTGAAAATTCAAATTTCAAAAAGAATTCTGTGTAAAAAGTCCAATAAATCACTACTATCTACCGAATAATACGTGCGGAGCTGGTCAGAGGAGCAGTTTTGTCACTATTTGAATGGTATAAATGTGCCCCGATGGTGGGCATCTTACAAAACGGTCGTCAGCATCACTAATCAGCTTTTATTATCTTTTAGATGAGGGACAGTGTATGTCTGTCAAGATTATGATGAAGTGCAGGTTTCAAAACAACTCCTTATGGTCCACCGTTCAATAAAGCCTAGTCCTCGTTATTTACTTCCATTGGTCGTATAAGTCAAACTAAAGCATTAAAAATCTGGAATTGTTTTTCATTTGTGGAAAGTAAATTATCCTGGTGAGAATCATCATATTCTAGACGTCCAGCTCAAGATCAGGGTCCGATCAAGGCATCGTGGGATGCTCTTGCAAAAAAATCTTGCCTATGCATGAGATGCCTATGCACCAAAAAACTATTCTATGTAACCACGAAGGCTGAACTTGCTGCATCAAGTAAATAAGTAGTAATACTTAGAATACTGGTTTTACAAAAAAAAAAAAACTCAATTTTTTCACTCTTCCTAATATTTTTTAGTACAAAAGAATTGTAAATATCTGTTAAAATCACTTCTTAGCACTGCTTACCACTAGTTGGTGTATTTCTGCCTAAAAAATTTCAGTATTGACCGAAAATATATTAGTGACCTCTGCAGCCAACTCTAGTTCTACTATAACTAACTGAAATCGTGTATTAACTGTATTTTGTAACATCTGTATTTCAAACAAATTAATTTTTCCCAATCAGTCATAATGTTTCAATTTATTATTGTTGTTATTCAAACCTTTCTTGGTGTTGCTATCTAGAGACACCCCTCCCTTCTATACACCGTAACTTTCTGGATTCTATTGTTAGGAAACGTTAACAATTTTTCTCAAGGAGGCGGCAGCTCCGAAAAGGTTGAGAAATACTGATGTAGGTGATTCAGCAAGAATACCGCCAACAAAAATGATGTACACACATATAATAGCACTTTTGTAGACCTGTAATATGGGATCCCAAACTTATTTTATCCTGTAATTCAAAAGGGAATTCTACATTTAGCAGAGTTAAGGAATTTAGTTCTGGGGTCATGGAAATTTTCTAGTTAGCTATACTAAAATGAAAGAAGTGTTCATCTGGTCCCACACTCAGTATTCATAGATATGAGGCGCCAAAAACATTTGTACCTACAATAAACAAGAGTTATTAGGTAGGCAATAATGATTCTGAATGCTGCCAGCTGACTATGAAATTTATCAAAGTAATTACGTACAACTTTTATAACAAGAGGATGCCAGGCAAGGCAACACTCAATGAGTCGATGGCCGCATTAAACGGAAAGGGTCAAGTGCCAGTCGGCAAGGGGATCTTGGGGTAGGTGATGGCTTCTGGGGCAAGGAGACAAATTTTCGCTCACCGGGACCGCATTTTTCTTTCTATTCTGCGTAACACTAGAAGGAAATAGGCGAATGAAACTGGATCTTACCTCGTCACCCCATTTCAGTACGTCACCCTGACGATCCTTCAATTTATGATACAAATTGATGAACTGTATGATCCCCTGTTCCCGGACATGGTTCGCCAGGTAGTTGGTTTTTTCCCACGACAAAGGACTTCCTTCGCTGAGTAAACCCATGGTAATAGTGCGTAGGATCCTGAGCGAGCTAGTCTAGCTGAATGGAACTTATCGTAATGTGAACTGCAGGTCCCTTCTCCGCGCGCTCACCAGAAAACCCACTTTTTCTCACTGGGGGACGATAACTACGGGTAACCTTGAGCGAGGTCAAGAATCGATCCGGTGACTCAACATAACGTAAACCAAAGTGATGAGAGTATAATGAGATAGACTACGCCAGTACACAGCTGAGACGAAGAAGAGCTCTTCTAAAACATGTCTCAGCCTGGAGTGAGCAAAATGAATCGTTTTGTTCGGAAGGGAAAATCAAAAAATTATTCAACCCACGAGCGGACACACCTATCGATCAAAAAACACCGCTGTAAGTTGAAACCTCCACAGTTTGTTGTCAAAGCTACGTTAACGTCGTTCTCAAAACTGAATTTATCCGAATTTTGAATTTCCTTGCTGAAATTACGCGTGAAACCACTGATTGCTGCTAAAACGTGATCTATCGGAATCTAGTAGGAATTTGAATGATTTCATTCTTGGGTTTCGGACCTCGAGGACACTTAACCCACGGCAGAACTAGGGTCGCTAGATATTTACAGGCGAAAATCAATATCGGCGCGTCCAATGAATATCCAAATAGTTCGATCGCGTCGTTCTCAATATCTGCGACTAGGTTTGTACTTTTCAAAGTTATTTTCAATCACGATAATTTTACAATTGTGCAAGCGACCCCAAGGAACACAACTAGCCCTCCCAGCTGATGTTTCCTCTAATTCAACGGGCCGTGATCGACGGCCATATTTGTACGAGTTATCACTTTTTCCGTCTCTCGAGCTGCCGATCGTGCCCGTAAAATCGTTGAAAATTCCCTTCGATTTTGTTCATTTCGGTTCAAATTTGTCCTCTCCTCCAACAACCGTCGAGGATGTCGGCGTTGGTTCAAGGTCTGAAAGCGACACTAGCCTGTAGGAGTGGATCCCTTTTCTTCAAGACGGCCGTCCGGACTGCTGCAGTCGGCAGCCAACACAAACACATTCACATCCTGACGAACGACCACTGCCCCCGTATTTTACCCACGAAGCCGGTAATTATGGGATGAACAGCCTCATCATTAGAGTATATATCATGGCGATATTGTTTCAATCATAAGGGGGAAACGTACCTAACTGTTGCTCACCTTTTTGCGGATTTCCGACTCTGGCTTCTGATGGGTTCCCATCCTCAGGATCCAATTCCCACCAAATTCAATAGGCTGTACTGATTATGAGAAGGGTGTTTTGAACGGTTCACCTCCTGGACAGGCGATCCCGCTGCAGCCCAGTACACTTTGTAAAACCGCAAAGTTCTGAAAACTGCCTTCTCTCAATCAGTAATAATCCTACTTAGCGATGAGCTTTTGGGCGTTGGGTTTCCCATTAATTATTAGCTTTATCGTGTTTTCTGAGTGTTGGAATTGTGAATACCTAGCAGCTGTGTAAAATGTTTTTCTACCAGTGCCTCTTCTTATTCAAAGTTGAAATTAAACATTAATCCTCTAATTTATTAACTCAAGGCTCGTATTTCGACTTTGACACAGATTACTTTTTCGTGAATTTGCAGTTTAATCTGGAAAAAGGAACGAAATGATTTGAATGAGGGTAGGTTAGCTGGATAAGAAAATGGGAGAACTTTGTTAAAAGGGTCCTGCCATAAAACAGCATACTATAGATAAAATAGAACTGTTTGGACACACTGCGTAGGTTGCTGACTAAGAAGAGACTTAAGCCCCATTTACCATGCCCGAGCATTTGCCGCGAGCAAGGGTCACGAGCGAGCATTCGTTCGAGGCTCGCGCACTGTAAATAGTCGTCTCGAGCCGAGCAAGGTTCGTGCCGAAGGCTCGTTCGTGCTCGAGGCTGATCCACCCGATGTCGGTATTCCGGCGAATCATCAAAGGGATGCTCGTTCGACGCTCCCTCAGTGTGAACACACCGGACCTTCGGCTCGCCAAATCTAGTTCTCGCCCAGACGTTGAAGAGAGTTTTTGGAGATGTCCTCTATTTTGTGCAGTATGAAGGTGAAGTCTTCATGTGACATGCGACTGAAATTGTTGAAGAGCCCACTGTCATCCTCCTTCAAGTCCTTCAGCAATGAGGAATAATTTATTTTTCGCAAAAACGAAGACTCCCACATGCGGCGTCTTTTTCTTTTGCGCTTTTCCTTTTCTAGGCAATCTAGAATAACAATTGATGCAGCGGTTACCGCAACTCTCGACAACGCGGGTGCCATCTCTTCACATTCACAGTGAATGCTCACGAGCAACTGATCGTCAGAAAAGCTCGGGCAGTGTAAACGGTGGGTCCTTTTGCGTTCGTGCTCGTTGAAAACCGGCGAGCAACGGTCACGAAAGCTCGATGCTCGGTGCTCGAGGACGTTCGGGCAGTGTAAATGGGGCTTAAGAAGCGTTGATGTCTGTTGTGATTTTTGATACGCTTGAACTCTAAATAATAAAATTTAAAGTTTGTAATAAAATCTTCAACTTGTGCTGACTCATGGACACAACGCTGTGACCTTTTCGTGCGACTTCTGTTAGTATTCAATCTTCATTAGATATTGCCTATAACAAATATTCCCTCTCATTGATTTAGCGATATTTTGTGCAGTTTTTGACCTCAAACCTTCGATTCTCCTCTTCTGGAATCGATCCTGCGAAGAGAGCTGAACTCGAAACCCGAGTCATGAACGTGATTCGGGCTTATGACAAAATATCCGCTGATAAGGTATAATGTTCTCGTCAATTTTTATTAAATTATTTATTTCAGTTTTGCTTGCAGATCCTTCTGGAGGCCCCCAGGAGGGGCTACAGCCACGAGCCTCTGTCTCTAGAGCTCATCAGAGAGCGCGTGCTCCTAGTTCTCAAACTGTACGATAAAATTGATCCCGCTAAGGTACATGAAATTCAATTTTTGTGTTTCTCTGTCAGATCTCAGATGCTTACTCGCCTTCCTTCAGAACAAGGTTGTTGAAAGATAAAAATACAAGTTTCTTGGACCAACTCTGTATCTAGAAAAGCAAAATTTCAGCACATCTTTTTGACTCTTTTTGAAAAAGCCCAAATAGTTTGCTTCTCAGAAACGTTTGGTATTATCAAGATACCGATTAAATGTCAGTTGCCTTGTAGGCTCACACATGTAGCGCTCGCTGTTCTCCTCCCTCCGAATTTTTGAAAAAGTTCCCCTCTGTAGACTTGGAATTAAAACTCAATAAGCCCAAGCCGAATGATGTATCTGGTCGACTGAATTTTGCTCTTGAAGCCCAGTAGAAGAGATCAAAATTTCTCGTAAGTTCAATGAAAATGCTGAAATAACTGTGGAACCCCATATCAACTCCTACATCCCCTTTGTTCCTTTAAACCAGGCTACGCCTGAAAATGATTAGATGGTCTGTGTTGTGATAAATTATCTTCGAAGTTTTGACTAATTTGCGTCAAATTGATCTCGTGCAGGAAATCGGTCTTAACGACCTTCGGAATAATTTTCTGTCCGTTGAAATGATAGTAAACTCATTTCTCGTCATCTCATGCTGCTTAAATCCAAAAGGGTGTGATTCCTCCTAAGTTGGGACACACCAGTTGGTTCACGCTTGTGAATGCAACTCCTGGAGTCTCCTTCAGAGGTTTGATTTGTGCTGTGCTAAAAATTGGATCTCATGTTTCAGTTGAAGATGGACTCTCATTTCATTAATGACCTCGGATTGGATTCCTTAGATCACGTCGAAGTCATAATGGCTATGGAAGACGAATTCGGTGCGTGACTGCATTTCTGTCAAATGCCCACCATTCTGCTTCACTTAGGACCGATTTACTTAATTGGAATGTTGTTTCAGGTTTTGAAATCCCCGACTGCGACGCTGAACGGCTCCTCCGACCTCAGGACATCATTCAGTACGTCGGTGACCGAAATGACGTCTACGAGTAACAAGGCCTTCGCACCACCTTCGTACATTAGTAGTAGCCTTGGTGCCTCCACCAATACTTCTTTATTTTTTGTAAATACTACAACCGTCTATCCTTCACTTACTCAAAAATATTCATATTGCCCCTTCTTTTAAAAACATTATTCCGTCAGTTTTGTTATTTTGTATATAATTACATGTTAGGTGGCACTGAATGAATTTCGGTGGTATTCGCCGGTGGAAAATATTTCTTGATGAATATAATTCGAAAACATTAAATCCCGTTGTTCAAAAACAATGGATTATCCTTCAAGCCCGCAGTCAACAGCTTCCTTAATTTGAATTTCGAGTTATTGTGGCTGTGAAAACAGGTGTATCACTAGCAACACGAGAGAATGAAGAAGAGCACTGCAACTTCCGCAATCTCTTCCACCATGGTTGATGTGAGCAAAATTATGGGGAAAACAGTGCGTGTGGAGTGCCCGGGCTTATTCCAATCGATTCAGCGTCCAATAATTTGGTGGAAAATGACACCCTTTACCCCTAGGTTCCCAAAAATCTTGAAACTCCACATTCGAAATAGGTTGGTCGGTACCCATTTGGGTACACCTCTAGTGGGCAGCAACCAAATTGGAAAAAGTAAATTGACATGGTTATACAGTGCCCTCAGCTCCTCTTCATCCTCAAAAAGTAGTCTTTTTTTTTTCATTACTTTTCAATTCCATGATTTTCTGTCAGGATTTCAGCAAAAATAACTCTATTTTGTAGCGCGACCTTGCGCCATAGACACCAACATAATTCTTTAAAATCAGAAGCAAAGCTGATCATAACAGGTTGGGACTATACGCAAGATTTATGAAGAATATACCCCCTAAAGCTATTTTTCTCATTGCGCTTAGCAATCTCAAGAAAGTTTTTAGCTGTAAACGTAATCTGGAAATGTTCATATTTTTATTTATTTATTATTATTATTATTTTTTTTTTTTTTTTTTCAATTCAATTTTTTAATTTGAAAATAGCGCTGTTGTCAGAGGCAATGCTAGACGATGCCTAACGTTCATCATATCATGCATCCATTCATCTTCATGGGTAAATAAGGTGGACCAGCGGTTAGGTATGAAAAGGAACATGAATATGAGTATTCTCGAATGAGAGAAAGAGGCCGCTTGAATGACTTTAGTCCAAAATTATAAAGCCAGCAAGACATTACTGCATGAGAATCTTCAACGCTACACGGGCTGTCTGAGCTCGACTAAACTCAATACAAAACGGATGTATATGAGAGTCTTCCACAAGAATAAAGGGAACAGTAGTTGGATCGATTTCAAAGGTTAGGTCATCATCTGTAACTAACATGAACTGAAGGCACATCATAAAATTACAGCTTATAGCTTCAGAAGGGAAAGGTATCATCCAATCGTATTGAAGCAGGTTGAAGTGAATGAGAAACATAAATCCTGTTGGCTGAGAGATTGAAAGGGATTAGAAGCTGTAGGTATTTATTATGAATAATCAACCTATGTTTTCAAGCTAAGAGTCAATCCTCTCTGATTCGACCCAGAACTTTTCCTGGTGTCCAGATCAAATACGCTGCAAATTCATTTACAGGAGTTGGTTATTCCTCGGTCCAGGCACATGGAGACTCATTTCTTCAACATGGGGAAACCGTGGGTGTGTTTGGTCCCGGACCCATTCCAAACGATTCAGGGCCCATAATTTAGCTGACAATTATACCCCACACGCCTAGGTTACCAGAAATCTCGAAAACGCATATTCAAAATGGGTACCCTAGGCGTGTGTTCCAGAAATCTCATAGCATATATTACAAATGGGACCCATAACTTCTTCTAGTGGGTGCCAATCGTTCTGGGACCCATTTCATTGGATTCAGCGTCCAAAATTTTTTGGAAAATGATGCCCCACTCGCCTAGATTACCAAAATCGAGATTTTTCAAAAAACACATTTTGACCCCTACCCCGCCCACATTTAGTCCAATCGGGCTGAAAAGTTTCGAGGACCAACTAGTGCCGGAAACGAACCCCTGACCAAAATTTCAGATTTTAGAAAATTTTCTACTACCAAAATCGGCATGGACGGCGGACAGATTTGCTAATTTTGATCTTGAAACGTCCAGAAAAAATTTTTGGGCCGGATCCTCGAAACATTTGTTTTCTTCAGCCGAACCGATTCACTCGGAGGCATTAAACTTGCAATGCATCTCTTTGGGGGTTGTTCGATAATATCCCATAAATTAAACTTGTTGGGTTTTGGTTGGTTATTCCTTGAATAATCAACCTATATTTTCATGATAATGGTCAACCTCTCCGATTCGGCTCAAAATTTTTTTCTGGGCGTTTCATGATGTCCTGATCAAAAGAGGTCGATGTCCGTCTGCCGTGTTTTTGGTAGTAGAAAATTTTCTAAAAATCTGAAATTTGGGTCAGGGGGGTCTGTTCCCGGCCGAGACGGGTCCTCGAAACTTTTCAGCCCGAGCAATCCAGAACAATTGGCTCCCACTGGAAGAAGTTATGGGTCAAATTGAGTGTATATAACCAATTTTGTACATGTGTTTTCGGGATTTCTGCTACCTAGGCGTGTGGGGTATCATTTTCCACTAAAGTTTGGACGCTAAATCTTAAAACGCTGCAAATTCTTACACAGGGGTTGGTTATTCCTCGGACCAGGCGCATGGAGACTCATTTCTTCAACATGGGGGAAATTGGGAATACAGTGGGTGCGGCGGGTCCCAGACCCATTCCAATCGATTCAGGATCCAACATTTTGTGGAAAATGATACCCCACACGCCTAGGTACCAGAAATCTTGAAAAAACATATACAAAATGGGTAGATACAAACCCATTTTGACCCACAACCTCTTCCGGTAGGTGCCAATCGTTCCAGGACTAATATTATTGGGTTCAGCGTCCAAAATTTACCGTACCAGAAATCTCAAAAACACATTCGAAATGGGTAGAGAGGTACCCATTTTGACCCATAAGCTCTTCTAGTGGGTGCCAATCGTTCTGGGACCCTTTTAAATGGAGTGTCATTTTCCACTAAATTTTGGACGCTAAATCCAATAAAATGGGTCCCAGAACAATTGGCACCCACCGGAAGAAGTTATGGGTCTAATTGGGTATTTATTACCCAATTTGATTATGTGTTTTCGGGATTTCTGCTACCTAGGCGTGTGGGGTTCCATTTTCCACTAAATTTTGGACGCTGAATTCAATGATGTGTGTCCCAGAACGATTGGCACCCACCGGAAGAAGTTATGGGTCAAAATGGGTATGTATCCACCCATTTTGCATGTGTCAGGATTTCTGGTGCCTAGGCGTGTGGGGTATCATATTCCACTAAATTTTGGACCCTGAATCGATTGGAATGGGTCTGGGACCCGGCACACCCACTGTTTCCCCCATTCGAGGAATAACCAACCCGTGTTTTGGATTAAATTCAGCCGGAAATTTTTGATCTAGACACCATGAAACGTCCAGAAAAAAATTTTGAGCCGAATCGGAGAGGTTGACCATTTGCATGAAAACATAGGTTGATTATTCAAGGAATAACCAACCAAAAATGGGTCCCAGAACAATTGGCTCCCACTGGAAGAAGTTATGGGTCAAATTGGGTATATATCACCCATTTTGTATATGTGTTTTTGGGATTTCAACTACCTAGGCGTGTGGGGTATCATTTTCCACTAAATTTTGGACGTTGAATTCAATGATATGTGTCCCAGAACGATTGGCGCCCACCGGAAGAAGTTATGGGTCAAAATGGGTATGTATCCACCCATTTTTATGTGTCAGGATTTCTGGTGCCTAGGCGTGTGGGGTATTATATTCCACTAAATTTTGGACCCTGACTAAGTTTTGGTTGGTTATTCCTTGAATAATCAACCTATGTTTTCATGCAAAAGGTCAACCTCTCCGATTCGGCTCGAAATTTTTTTATGGACGTTTCATGGTGTCTAGATCAAAAATCTGCAAATTCTTACACACGGGTACTGGTTATTCTCGAATGGGGGAAACGGTGGACTGTGCGGGTCCCGGAACCCATTCAATCGATTCAGGTCCAAATGTGGCATGATATCCAACACGATCGCCCTAGTCTAGGTACACATGGCCGAGTGCTCGGTCGCATACCGAGGTACTCAGTCGACCCAGTGTGGTGCGTTTTTTTTACCCATAAATTGCCAATTACTTCTTCATGGGTCCATCGTTCTGGGACCAATTTATTTGGATTCAGCGTCCAAAATTTAGTGGAAAATGACACCCTACTCGCCTAGATCGCCCAAAATCTCGAAAATCCATTTTTCAAAAAACACATTTTGACCCCTACCCCCGCCAAATTTGGTCCGATCGGGCTGAAAAGTTTTGAGGACCCGTCTCGGCAGGGAACAGACCCCTGACCAAAATTTCAGATTTTTAGAAAATTTTCTACTACCAAAAAGGGCGCGGACGATGGACGGCGTACGGCGGACGGACATCGACCTTTTTTGATCAGGACATCATGAAACGTCCAGAAAAAAATTTTGAGCCAAATCGGAGAGGTTGACCATTATCATGAAAACAGGTTGATTATTCGAGGAATAACCAACCAAAAGGTTAATGTCCGTCCGCCGTCCATTGTCCGCGCCGTTTTCGGTAGTAGAAAATTTTCTAAAAATCTGAAATTTGGGTCAGGGGTCTGTTCCCTGCCGAGACGGGTCCTCGAAACTTTTCAGCCCGATCGGACCAAATTTGGCGGGGGTAGGGGTCAAAATGTGTTTTTTGAAAAATGGATTTTCGAGATTTTGGGCGATCTAGGCGAGTAGGGTGTCATTTTCCACTAAATTTTGGACGCTGAATCCAATTAAATGGGTCCCAGAACGATTGGCACCCACTGGAAGATGTTATGGGTCAAATTGGGTATTTATTACCCATTTTGAATATGTGTTTTCGAGATTTCTGCTACCTAGGCGTGTGGGGTATCATATTCCACTTAATTTTGGACCCTGAATCGATTGGAATGGGTCTGGGACCCGCCACACCCACTGTTTCCTCCATTCGAGGAATAACCAACCCGTGTGTAAGAATTTGCAGATCTTTTTTTAATGAATTGACGGTAGTCATTGAAATGGGTTTCCACAACCTCGTCGCGAGTGATTTTATTCGTATCGACTCCCTTCATGATGGACGACAAAATAATCAACGTAAGAACGAAAACAACTCAGCTATTTTATTTACATATTGAGCAATTATTACGTACGTGAAAAATGGAATGTTGCTATTGATAACAGAGTGGTGACTATGTTCCCTTTTTTGTTATACTGTTCCGATTTGACATAAAAGTCAAACACCAAGTATGTTAGGGATCTATTCCAGTTGTAGACGCGCTAGCACGGTGGTTACCTTGATTTTATTGCTTAAATCAGCCGCCGATCCTTCTCCATCCATGTCACGATGATCACTTACGTCGATCTCGCATAGAATCGCTGGTTACATTTTGTCTTTGGACAGTGAGCTTTACTTAGGTTTTGATTTGAATCCATGGCTGGTAAGACTGGCCTGCTTTACAAAATATCAATGTTCGCGCAGAATTTCATTCATGTACAACAGCTGGTTCAGAGTTAAGGAACTATTACTTTGCTTTTTCATTTAAATCCCTTGAATTAACTTCCCTTATAACTTTCATTCCAAACGGTTTTCTCAGCATACCTTTGGCTTTACTCATTGCCTGTTGACTCAAAGGTAGAATAATGAGGTCATCCATGAAAGCCAATATCATCATGCTTGTGCCTTTGGTTATAGATCCATGACTCCGTTGTTCGTCTCTTCATTCCCCCTTCCTGCAATGTCCTGTCTAACGTCACGTACCAGGACCGGCCATAGTGTTTCAGAATATACAATCTTTGGATTAGTTTTCAAACCATCCCCCTCACTTCCAGGACTCGCAGCTCTTTCCAGCTATGGGCACATAAT
Source organism: Cyrtorhinus lividipennis (assembly GCA_019603395.1). Classification (NCBI taxonomy): domain Eukaryota; kingdom Metazoa; phylum Arthropoda; class Insecta; order Hemiptera; family Miridae; genus Cyrtorhinus; species Cyrtorhinus lividipennis. The sequence goes on from CM034000.1 coordinate 4,956,505, forward strand.
TTCATACTTATAATTCGCCATTGAGCGATCTTGACGTTCACTTGATGGTGTACTGCCAACTTTTGAAACAATCTAACAGCTGATAATTAGATGGAAGCTATTATATACCATCACGTAAACCACCAGAGCCTCGATTGTCGAAAAGGATTACATTGTTTGGAGAATCAAACGTGGAAAAAAATTCCTTGCAGTTGGCTCTCACATATTTTTTTAGCAACATCTGAAACAGAGGAAATTTTGGGGTCATAATTACACTAAAACCACTCTTTGATATATAAATGTTTTCAACAGCAAAGAAGGTATTCTAATTCAACATTAATTACTATACCGTCGACTTCTTGGAGCGTCAATTTTTTCTTTTCGACGACGATGTAGAACACTCGAAAATTGGACATCCGACCAACGACCCAGTGGTCGTTAGCGTTTCGCATGAATGTTTCGCTTGAATGAACGCCTTCTTCTTGCAAACTGAAACATCAGGCTTGGCTTTAATTTTCTACAATACGAACCGAAAAAATTCTTCTAAAACGGTTCATGATCATTACGTGGATCATGACTATGGGGAATATTAGTTCTAAGATTTCTGCCATTCCAAAAGCGAATCTGAGGTTACTCGAATTTACTTTGAAATTTCTAGTTACTCTAGCCTAGTTCTATTGAGAAGACCATGAATGGATTTCACAGACCTAAACAACTTCAATAATGAGAAACTTAATTTTGATGAAAATTTGAAATAAAAACGCTGCAAATTCCTACACACGGGTTCTCCAACATGGGGGAAATTGTGAGTGTGGCGGGTCCCGAACCCATTCCAATCGATTGAGGGTCCACAATTTAGTGGAAAATGATACCCCACACGCCTAGGTTACAGAAATCTCGAAAACATTCGAAATGGGTAGATAGGTACCCATTTTGACCCATAGCCTCATCCAGAGGGCACCAATCGTTCCGGGACCCGTCTCATTGGATTCAGCGTCAAAAAATTAATGGAAAATCATACCTTAACACGCGTAGGTAGCAGAAATCTCGAAAATACATATTCAAACTTGGGAAAATGGGGGAAACAGTGTGTGTGGGGTCACGGACCCATTTCAATCGATCCAGGGTCCAGAATTTAGTGGAAAATGATACCCCACACGCCTAGGTACCAGAAATCTCGAAAACACATATTCAAAATGGGTAGGTAGATACCCTTTTTGACCCATCACCTCATCGAGAGGGCACCAATCGTTCCAGGACTAATATTATTGGGTTCAGCGTCCAAAATTTACCGTACCAGAAATCTCAAAAACACATTCGAAATGGGTAGATAGGTACCCATTTTGACCCATAAGCTTTTCTAGTGGGTGCCAATCGTTCTGGGACCCTTTTAATTGGATTCAGCGTCCAGAATTCAGTAGGAAAGATGCCGAAAATATCGAAAATCCATTTTCGAAACTCAAATTTTGACCCCTACCCCATCCAAATTTGGTCCGATCAGGCTACAAAGTTTCGAGGAGCAACTAGAGCCGGAAACGGGTCCCTGACCAAAATTTCAGATTTTTAGAAAGTTTTCTACTACCGGAATCGGCGGACATTTGCTAATTTTGATCTAGATACTTTGAAACGTCCAGAAAAAAAATTGGGCCGAATTGGACAGATTGACTTTTTGCAAGAAAATATAGGTTGATTATTTAAGGAATAACTAACCAAAATGGCAAAGTAGTATAGTAGATAAGTATACGGAGCCGGATTCAGCACCCTTGCAACCCCTTGACAACAATGAGACTGCGTTGGGCTCAAAGGGCGAAAAAAGGTCTTGCTACCAACTGCATACTACGCCAATTCTTGGTGTGGCACCAAGATCGATCGGCCTGATTTTGGGGTGGGTATGAGTAACAGGGTTTTATGAAACTCGATCCCCAATTAAAGGGCCCCGCGCCTACCGGAAGCTGGAATGGGTTAAAGTGGGTACCCTCATACCCATTTCAAAAGTGGGTTTTCGAGATTTTTGGGTACCTAGGCGTGAGGGGTATCATTTTCCACTAAATTTTGGACACTGAATTGATCGGAATGAGTCCAGGACACTCCACACTAGCTGTTTTCACTAGATTTTCGCTACAAGGAATGATTCATCATTGTGGAATAATTTTCAGCTTTTTATTACTATAGTGTACTCGCTTCCGACTTCGTATCGCCCAGCCAGGAGCCGTAAAGATTCCTACTCTGGCGGTTAGTCATAATGCTTGAGCAAATCCTATTCCTTAAAAGTGGAGCAAATGATATGTTTCATTTTATAACCACATTAGAATATTAAAAGAGACCAGCATCAGGTATGCTTCAATTTTAAATAAACACACTTCTATAATAAAAAATGATAAAACTAGCTGTTTTTCTCGGGTGTTGTCATACTTGCTCAAGGAACCAAGCGGAATACTGATGGGCAACGCGGCCTATAGCGTTGATCTAAAATAATCTTGGGAGTGCTCTTAACTCTAACCCATATCCTGGGAGGAAACTTACCTCACGTTATCCTTATGAAGAGTGACTAGAGCTCGGACTAAAGCATCGGTCGCCGCGTTGGGCCGTTTAGAGCGCAATGTTTCTTTCGTAGCGAGGTTCATTGTGTTGAAATACACGTACCTGGAACAGAAAATTTTTCTTCGATTGGAATAACACGAGTAGCGTAACCTATAATAAATAAGAAACGGGTTGTCCACAATACAGGCACCTGTCCACACTTCGAAGCTTGAGCCTGTGCCTTTATTGCAACGAAAAAGCCTCTCGGAGTTTGTGTTCTTTTCTAGAAGCTACGGTTTTGACTTTCTTGATGTTTGTTATTTCAATATCAACTTGATTACTCACTAAAATTTGGACGCTGAATTGATTGAGACAAATACGAAACCGGTTACCGCAGATATACTCGATTGGAGATTGCCTTATCAGCGTTTGAAGGGCATGTCGTCATTCCGTTGTCGTAGAACATGCGTAAATCAAATTTCCAAACCTTTTCTGATAACGCGGGGATAGTTTATGGCGAGAAACGGGTTTGCGAGATTTTCGGGTACCTAGGCGTGTCGGGTATCATTCTCTACAAAAAGTTAGACGCTGAATCGATTGGAATGACTCCGGGACAATCAAACTTACAGTTTTCCCTATTGCTTTGCTCGAAGGAGTAACCAACCCCAGTGAATTTGAGTTTTCAATTTATATTTTTTACAAGCCTTCTACCCAAAGTAGCGTGGACAGGCACATACCTACCTATTTCAAAAATAGATTTGTGTGTATTTGTGTAGGATATCATTTGCCATTAAATTTTGGATTCTGAATTGATTGGAAGTCGAGTCCAGGACACTATTTCCCCATAATCTGGCTTCAAGGAATAATCAACCATTGTGGAAGAATTCGAAGCGGTTTGATTTATACATCATGAAATGTATAATGTCACATTTGGGGGATAATCAGAGAGGTAGACCCCTGGCATGATTACATAAGTTCATCATTCAAGGAATAACCAGCCAAAATAAATTCCGTAAACAACTCGGAGATACTTTTTGTTGCCAATTAGCTGTAGCTCTAGTTGAAATATGTCATATTTTTAGTGTAGACATACACCCTGTATGGACGACATGTATAGATGCGCGGAGATTTTACCTCGAATCTACATCAGTATGATCAGAAAGATTCTCCCTATATGATCTGATCTCGTCCACAAGTGACGTCATTCGAGGGAACAAAAAAGCGTCCAACTTCAAGCAGAGTGACTTCAACGGTTCTTTACCTGAAAATAGAATAATCGTTGTGGATGCTTCGTTCATAGTGGAATAGAGTTGCTAACAAAGCTGAGATAACTCACGCGGAATGAATAGACAAATCACCAGATGGTGAACTTTGTACACGATCAAATGGAAAAAACCGGGGTGTGGAATTTTACTTAAAAAAACCACCGGACAATTATCCTTGATCTCCAGGATACCCTCGGGGCCAGTTACGAATCTGAAACAACGTTGAAAGTCAACATAGCGTCTGCAAACGGTTGTTCAATTTGACCGGCGTCAAAACACACCTGTCTTTGTGGACTCTTCGTTGAGTGCTGCCACCGGCTGAATTCAACATGGCGAGGTAAGAAACCCTTGCGTGGATGGGAAGGTGGTCGCAGACGAAGCGAAAAAGTACTTTGACGTCATCAGGACCTAAACCGCTCCTGAAATTCGAGAGAAAACTCTTATAGGATGGTGCTGAACCACTCCATACAAAGGCATCACAAGGCATAACATAGAGGTTCTGCTTAATTAGACGCACTCCCACCACCCTGTTAAGGAAATATTACAGCAGAAGCTATGTATTCTGGGTCCTCGATAATCTGAAACGCCCAAAATTTGGGGCGTTTTTTGGCAATGTAGGCTTGTGGAGTACCACATTCCATTTTGGACGCTGGATCTGTGGAGATGGGTCTCGGACCGATTGGAGACGACCGGAAGAGTCTAATACGTACCTACCTACCTATTTCGAAAATGGGATTTCGAGGATTTTGGGTATCTAGGCGTGTGGGGTACCATTCTCCACTAAATGGTGGACGCTGAATCGATTGGATTAAGTCCGGGACATTCCACACTTACTGTTTTCCCATACTCCTGCTTCAAGAAGTAACCGACCCTTGAAGAGTTTGCGTTTTTAATTATTTTAATTAGTCTTATTTACAAGACTACTGCCGAGAATGGCGTGACGGTGTACGGGTATTTCGATTCGCTATTACAGAAATCATGAAACAAGAAATGTCACTGAACCAACCGGCCAAAAATGAGCATCCAAAAAGGGATATTTTATAAATTCTTTGTAAAAATCAAATTAGCAGTGAACAATTAATTTATGGTTGTTGTGAACGCACGCAGTGTCAATGCAAGTAAAAGCTTCGCAACTTTCCAAACTTACGGGGAAATTTATGAAAAATAACACTATTTTAATATAGTCTAGCTTAAAATTACAATGGTAAACTCACCAGACTAGACTGTCTTTGTAAAGAAGCAGAGAATATGACACGATGGGAAACGTCGCTTCGATAAGATTGGTGAAACACTGGCAACGGAGGAAAGTCGACCTATCCAGTGGGAGGAATTGAACTCCGTCAAAGATATTTAGAATGTCACAGTCCACCAAACGCTGCTCTAAGGAGAACTGGAACCAATTATAAAGGAATGATTTCATGGTCAAGCTTAAGGTATGAAGATAATCCTTATACGCTAACACCCTGTATACTCGCATTTTTCCATCCTTGGCATGAAGGGATCGTTTCATGAGAATTCATTTAGGAAGTATCGAAACTAAAAAGAATTCGCAACAAAATGAGTCCTAGCGGAACTCCATAGCTTCAGTAGAGGTAGAGAACAGCTAATCAAAAATAGGTAAATTTTCGCAAAATGGCATTGTAGCGTGCATTCGTAGGTTCCATCAATTTTGAGAACTGAGCACAGCAGCATTAAAAATAAACTATATTCAACTATGAGGAAATCATTCCTGAAGACGATGTCCCCATAAACATCGTAATCAAAATGAAAAAAATCTGCAAATTCTTACACACGGGTTGGTTATTCCTCGAATGGGGGAAACAGTGGGTGTGGCGGGTCTCAGACCCATTCCAATCGATTCAGGGTCCAAAATTTAGTGGAATATGATACCCCACACGCCTAGGTAGCAGAAATCTCGAAAACACATATTCAAAATGGGTAATAAATACCCAATTTGACCCATAACTTCTTCCAGTGGGTGCCAATCGTTCCGGGACCCATTTTATTGGATTCAGCGTCCAAAATTTGGTGGCAAATGATTAGGTACCACAAATCTTGAAAACAATTTTCAAAATGGGTAGATAAATACCAATCAATGAATTACCAACCAAAAAAAAAAAAGCAACGATTTGCCATTTGGGGAGAAATGTGCCATTCTTGACAAGCCGTCTAAATGAATGCCATAATGCCATTACTTCGTGTCCCCCTGTGGTCGAAATCGATCGAAACTGCGTAAGTTTCATCATGACTTAGCTACTTTTGGGGGTCGGTAGTGACCCTTCCAAAGATGTTTGTTCATCTGAAAAGGTCATTGTTTTACAGAGAATCTTGTGTAGCTACTCCCACGTCATGAAGACCCCCTCACACCTCTATGGATTACAGTTGTACTGAAGTACCTAACGACTGTTCAACAACTGCATGCAGAACTACCATTTAGGAAAAAAAAAATTTTTTTTTTACTTACTATACCATTGTGGAAGCATTTTGTAGCAACATTCTAATTTTAGTGGCAGTCCTCATAAAATGATCCCTTCATGCCCAAAAATGGCTAATCCGACAAAAGCCTCAGAACTTCACGGTAATTCGATCATCAGTTTAATTATTAATTCCCGACCGTTTTCAAAGTCAAAAACTTGGTTTTCTCTCGAACCCTCAACAACCCATACACTATATTACTTCCCTGATAGGTATCTCGTTCAGGACGTTTTGTCTGAACCTTTGCAGATAAACGGTTTTTACTTTGAATCGTCCTTTCTTGACCTTTAATTCAGACCCAATAACCTTGTAAACCCAAAGAAACGACTCACTTTCCGAAAGAAACTTTCGAGTTTTTCCTTCAGTACAGTCGTGTCGCCGTCGTGAGCGTCCAAAATGGACTGAAACGGTCCGGTGAGAAGTCTAGCCGATGAATAGGCCTGTTTCAGGACAGCCCTGTACACGGTCGTGTCCACATCGGAGCCCAAATACTCGTAACTTTCCATCGGGTCGCCCGATCTTGGGCCATAGGGTACGTTCAATGTCTGAGAACAAATAACATAACTTGAACAAAAAGCTGCATCCTAATACGAAAAAGAAATTCTAAATTGTTGGCCTCGTTTTCGGACGGGGCTTCTCGAAATGAAAATCCTTTCAATTTTCAAATGAAATAAAGCTAATTACCATAATCATCCAGAAGTCTTTCTCGGGCTGTAGAAAAACTCTTCTCGTTTTCTCGGTGTGAAGAGCGTTGCACTCGGCGGAATCAAAATTTCTTTGAAAAAAAAAAATACGTTATTAGTTCTTGTGATACATAAAAAAGCCAATGATTGTAGACCATTCTACGGTGCATTTCTTACAGATCAATACAAGGCTTCAATACAATACAATAGAATGTCTCCCAAAAGTTCAAGCAGGTCATGTTGTAAATTAAGGCAAAAATATCAAAAAACTAAATTCGCAGGCATTCGTGCTGGGATTTTACGAAAAAATTCACCGAATTCCCAGCAAGGGCTGAAAGGTTTGAGGACCAACTAGAGCCGGAAACAGACCCCTGACCCAAATTTCAGATTTTTAGACCATTTTCCATTACCAAAAACGGCACGTACGGCGGGTGGACATTTACTAATTTTAATCTAGACACCTTGAAACGTCCAGAAAAAAAAAATTTGGGCCGAATCGGAGAGATTGACTTTTGGCATGAAAACATAGGTTGATTATTCAAGGAATAACGAACCAAAACCGTTTTTCAATACAGTTAGGTTTGAATGAGAGAAAAAACAGGCCCAAACTAAGACTTATCGCGAATCGGGGAAATTTTCGACGATTGAAGTTGGTTTCTTGGCCCCCATAACCCCTCATTTCTTCATCTGATGACGAAATTGAGACTAATCCGGTCGGCAAAGGAAAACTAGCTCATTAGCTTGCCTCGCAAATTAAAACCTCGGCCCAACCAATGCGATTTGGGTTCAGAGACATTAGCAACTACACAAGACGGCTACATACGAATTGCAGTGTTGAAACAAACAGCTGCATACATTTTAGTGTTAGTTGCACAGGACGAGTGGCTCCATTTCTGGCAAAAGACCTGTACTCACTCGGTAAATTGGATGATTCCTTCGCTCAGCCCGACTTCTCTAAGCTTTTCCACCATTTTACTGTCGTTCGGATGATAATACAGTATCTTTTCTTCTTCCTGAGGAAGAGATATATACAATGAAATTATCAGTGCTTACCTATTCAAGGAGAAATACACCGTGAAACGATCATTTCTTCGAGCAACTTACCTGACCCTCGATTGTCCCATATCTGACATTGTAAATGAAGAAATTTTTTAAGGATAACTTGGTTGGTTGTCGTTGCGTCATATTGCCATTTTGAATTAGCGATGCAGTTAATCATGTCTGAAACCAAATAGGAAGTTCTTGATACATTGTAATTGCTCAATAAGTTGCTCAATATAAATTACAGAAAAAACATTTTTAAAAAACAACATAAAACAAGAGTGACGTTATTGGAGTGAATTTCCCTATTTGGGGTATATGTTACCCCGGTTAAACGTGAATTTGGATAATATGTCAACACATTCAAATAATGTGGTAGTAGATAGGTAATAAATTAATAACATCACGATCGTTTCAAAGACAACCTGATACCCTCAGCATTCCCAGTAATTATGTCCCCTGACAAACAATAAGTAAGCTCTATAGCACTACAGCACGTTCAAGTGGCGCAAGGAATAAAACTCCATTTAGCAGTATTTTAAAAATAAATAGAAAAAACGCGGAAAATACCATTCAAAGGGTAACATGTAGATGGTATGTACATATAGATGTGTACACCAATTAAATCTACACTCATATTATATTATCAGCCTAATAAAAACCAAGAAGGACTTACCAACTATCGAGAGCATTAAATGTTTCACTCACCATTCCCATTTTCCTGAACATCCGGGTAATTTATTTTGTTGTCCGAGATTGCAACTAGATTTGCCCAAGACAGTAACTACTCAGTAGACTACTCACGTACTCAACTTTGTCAACAAAAACTCGACATCCAAAAAAAAGAAATACTCTGCTGATAAAGATAAAGATATCAAAAAGTGGCATGTATCACCAGCTCATCTGACTTGTTGTTAATGAGACTACAAAAAAACAAAAAAAAAACTCGCCAGTTTCATTAGGGAAACGATAAATATGACGACGAGAAATCCCACAGCGGATAATTTAATTAATCATTGAAACATTTGGGAAGAGGAGAAAAAACAAAATTTAGTAGGAGTAGATGAATATTGGACAATCTAACGCTTAGGGTCACTACATTCGTGGCAACGTGGTGCTTGATGAGACAACCTCTTCAAGCAGGATCTCAATATTTGACAAATTAAGTATTTTTAATTTGTACGTGCTTTTGAAATTTTTATATGAATTTTAAATATTCTAATCCTGTTTAATATTAGGGGAAAATGGATCGAAATCTCAGTTTGGAAGTTGTTGAGGTCATGAGGTGGGCGATGTAGATGGCAGTGACTAATGGGGGACAAGAGGCCAACTCGGCATCTTTGGTTCTCTAGAACGCATTTAGTGCACGTGGAGTTGTTTTAGCTGCGGATTGAAGTGAGTAATAAATGATTAAGTCTTTTTTATTAGTAATAGTGGATGGTAGTCGTTGTACAGTAGCTGTTGTATAGATGAGATAATGAAGATGTTCAAGCGAACATGTTGGCTGGTGGTTCCAAGCTGATGAGTGGTATTGTTTTGTGTTCGAAGGAGGAGGTGGAAGAAGACGGTCTCAGGAGAAGTTGGAGGAAGAATTTGAGGAAGGAAAAGGAGGAAATTGGTTGTTTTGAGCGTAGGGGACGTCGTACAAGAGATGAACTCTACGTGTTACAGATGCAACCGGACGGGCCATTATGCCCGGGAGTGCCCCAGCGGCGGCGACCGCGGAGGTTCTGATCGTGGCGGCGGCGGCGGTGGCGGTGGTAGCGGCTACAGGGGCCGTGAAAAGTGCTACAAATGCAACCGCTACGGCCATTTCGCTCGCGAATGCAAGGAAGATCAAGACCGGTGCTACAGGTGCAACGGGGTCGGTCACATCGCGAAAGATTGCCAGCAATCCGCCGACGAGCCCTCGTGCTACAACTGCACTAAGACGGGCCACATCGCCAGGGATTGCCCTGAGAGCCGCGACGGAGGTGGCCGCGGAGGCGTGTGCTACACGTGCAACAAGCACGGTCATCTCGCTCGGGACTGCCCGGACAACAACCGGACCTGCTACACCTGCGGTAAGTCCGGTCACATCAGCCGCGACTGCGAGAGAAGCGACTGATGACCTCGATCGAGGATGATCACAATTTATCTGTTGAACGCAAAAGAAAACTCCGACCTCCCTGCCCCACTCAAATTTGAACCCATTCAACACCACACCATCGTCGATTTCGATGAACTTCTGAACAAATCTTCGTCCTGCCTGTTGATTCCAAACCATACAAAACCTGTGCTCGTTCATTGACCGAGCTCTCATTGTAATTTCATTTTTCATATTAATTTAAAAATTTCCTTTGAGTTACGACCTGTTCAAGTTTCTTTGTCCTAATACGCTTTTATATGGGAGAACTGTATTATGCTAAAAAAAAGAAGTAAAGATAATGTTGAAAAACACAAAAAAATATTTTGGAGTTGTACTTTTGGAGCGGTTATGTTGTAATAAAATCATTTTTGATGGAATATTATGAAGGACTGACTTATGTCACGTATAAAACTTATATAATAAAAGAAGGATGGTTTTTATATTTTTTGTCTTTTTTTTCTTTTCTGAAAATACCTATCACATTTTTGGAAAACGGTAAGTGTAGATGTTGGTGATGTTATGTAACTTGATAGGAATGATCGTCCTTGGACCAAATTTTAGTCTGTTTCAGAGCTAATGGTTTCTCATCAGCTGTAATTAATTCGCATTTATTATTCAATCTACAGAGCACACTTTTTTTTTTTATTTGATGCATTAATCAAAATTTTTGAAAAAGTGGTCAAATTTAGGAAACATTTTCGAAAAGAGGGTTTGTTATTTTTTATCACATTTTCTTATTGTTTGAATAATATGTTCAAGCAATTTCACCAATATCTTGATCGCCTCCAAATGGTTAATTCATAGAAAATCGTAGTGTTAAGTAACTTGATAGCAATGAGTGTCCATGGGCCAAATTATAATCCACTTACAGCTAGTAGTTTCTCATCAGCTGTAATACGAGTAAATTCAAATTTATTATTCAATTCATGGATTTAAGTCTACGTATTACACATGTTTTGTATTTGATGCATCAATCTAGGTGAAATTCAAATAGAAAATTTTCATCAGAACTGGTCCCATTTTCTCATTGTTTGAATATATTATGTTCAAGCGATTCCACCAATATCCTGATTGCTTTCAAATTGGTTAAATTATTAGAAAACTATGTAGCGCCGCTTTAGAGATTTTTTCTTATTTCTTATCTTCGTCTAACAAGAATGTTGGTCAGGGCTCTCACTTATTTTGGGTTTCAAGGATGTGGATGTAGAATGTGTGCTAATTTGAAGATAAATGTTCACAAAGTTATTTGTGGTTTCATTCCACACAATTTTGATTCGTGGGTATGTTGGGGAAAATCTAAATAGTAATTAGAGAAATAAATTGCGTAAATTGTGAGCGAATGGAGAGATCATACCACTAGGTTAGCAAGTTTTATGGCGTACGAACGATAATTATATGAATTCCAGTCATGTGATGCATGAGACTCACTTTTGTTGTGTTTCAGGTCAATTTAAAATGTTATAGCAGTTTCCTGACGTCCTAAATACATATATTTGTGGGCTTGGGAGAAATTGAGTTCCTTCAAATGCTGTGGCGAGTCAGATGGAGGTTGCTGAGACCGTGTCGTTCTTATTTTCTTCTTGCAAGAGGAAAAAAGGCTGATGCTAAAATAATGAACATAGAGAACTCGTTTGAGCCTCCAAGTCAATTCAGCAAAAATGTTATAACCCTTGATCTGTTTTGCATTGTAGTTTTGGCTGCCTCAGTGACTGATATCAACCTCCTCTCAAATTTAAAGACTCATTAGCTGCTCCTTAAAATTTTTAGCCCTTTTGGACCTAATTTGGAGTGGGTACGGGGAAAATTGGTTCCTAACTACCTTTTTAGGAAGTGAGTATTGAGATTTGTAGGGTACCTAAGCGTGTGGGTTATCATTTTCCACTAACTTTTGGACACTGAATCGATTGAAATGAGTTGAGGACACTCCACTTGGTTATTTATATAAGCTTAATGAATTTGGTAAATCTACATATATTTTGGAACAGCTACAAATGTAGGACGTTATCTTGAGCCCAGGGCAGGCAACCCCAATTCTACGTGAGGACGAAAATTTTTGCTTTGTTCAGCTTATTTGTTGTTTATTTTACATTGTTTGCCTACCACCGAAGCATCTCAGGTCAGGCTGTAGGCCGTCTCGCCGCCCTACTTCCGGGATCCGAGGTCATCGCTGCAAAAAAACAAAAACGCCTTCGTCGGAACAGAAAGACGTTCCACGATGTTTGGAACGATTCATTTTGATAATTGTATTGGAGTCCATTTGGTTTATTGGACGCCTGGAGGAGATCGTTGCCAACTCGCGAACCATTTGGGTCAATCTTCTGATGAGCATTGACCTCACATGTACCCACAAAAATCCCTAATTCAGTTCCATGTACTCTCTTACATAATAACTGAGACCTTAGTTAAATAGGTTTATTATACGAGTTCAATAATTATTTTTTGTAATATTCTACTCTTGGTACCTAAACGTCTTTCAAACGAACCTGGCATGTCTGAAGGACGAAATTTAGTTTCTGAGTATTCAGGTACCCAGTATTTGAGGGCCAGAGTCGATTTTGTTATTCCTTGAATAATCAACCTATGTTTTCATGCAAAAAGTCAATCTCTCCGATTCGGCCCAAAAATTTTTTCTGGACGTTTCAAGGTGTCTAGATCAAAATTAGCAAATGTCCGTACGCCGACTTTGGTAGTAGAAATTATTCAAAAAATCTGAAATTTTTGTCAGGGGTCCGTTCATGGCTCTAGTTGGTCCTCGAAGCTTTTCATCCCGATCGGACAAAATTTGGGTGGGGTAGGGGTCAAAATGTGAATTTTGAAAAATGGATTTTTGAGATTTCTTGCAATCTAAGTGCGTGGGGTATCATTCTCCACTAAATTCTGGACGCTGAATCCAATGTGATGGGTCCCAGAACGATTGGCACCGACTGGAAGAAGTTATGGGTCAAAATGGGTATGTATCCACCCATTTTGTATAGTTTCGAGATTTCTGGTACCTAGGCGTGTGGGGTATCATTTTCCATTAAATTCTGGACCCTGGTTCGATTGAAATGGGTCCGGGCCCCGCCACACCCACTGTTTCCCCCATATTCCCCATGTTTGGATATTTTTTTTCGAGATTTCTGCTACCTTGGCGTGTTGGGTATGATTTTCCACTAATTTTTTGACGCTGAATCCAATGAGACGGGCCCGGAACGATTGGTGCCCTCTGGATGAGGCTATGGGACAAAATGGGTGCCTATTTACCCATTTTGAATGTCTGTTTTCGAGATTTTTGGAACCCAGGCGAGTAGGGTATGATTTTCCACTAAATTTTGGACGTTGAATCGATTGGACTGGGTCCGGTACCAGCAACACCCCATGGTCCCCCCATTTCCCCCATGTTGAAGAAATAAGTCTCCATGCGCCTGGTCCGAGGAATAACCAACCCGTGTGTAAGAATTTGCTTGTGTAAGAATTTGTTTTTTCTTTCGGACATATGAGACGTGCCTAGTGTTGTTAGTTCGGTCCTAGTGAGGGCCAATTGTCCAAACTTTGGATGTTCCACAAATCGCTTAGTTGAGTCAAAAACATCAAACTTCACTTGATTTTTTAAACATTAAATGTACCTACTCATTAGTTCACCAACCAGTGTCCTTCGGAATGTTAATTTCCAATATTAGTAGGGGAGAGTCGGAAAAAACGCACACTTTTTTTTTATCGTGAATTTTTTAATCGTCTATTTGCGATTTGGTACTGGCCCAAGTGTGCAATGCCGTTTTTTTGAAATAATATAAACCCCTATTTTTTGTTACAGACTTGGATTCTATTTGTGATTCGACGAACATTTCATCACTCAACCGATTTTGGCATCGAGTAGGCCGGCGACTCGATGTGTCTTTCGATGGCATATATTCCATATATCATAACAATATAATGATCTCAGTATCGATATCGATAAAATATTGAAAAATAAGTATCGATACCAACAATATTGATATTACAAAAAAACCTCAACGGTTAATACACTATACAAAATCCTATTTTTTTAAGAGCCCAACTTCAAAAACGTGTGTTAAATTAAAATGTTGTGCTTGAAACGCATTGATTTGATATCGGTCGAATGCTAAAACGCTCCCAGTACTAATCACAAATTATTTGTAATTCACCAACTATCCCAAAAGGCTGGAACGTTGGAAGGTTTTCGACTTGCAGGTTACCTCTCTGCCACGTCTGACTCGTCTGAGTACACATTATACTTTATCTCTATGCAACTGTGTTTGAATTGACGCTGAACGTTCTTTGTCGAGCCAGGGCTATCCAGTGCGCAATAGTTCAATTTATTCAGTTTCATCCGTTCACAAAACGATATGGTAATCGAGATAGAATTGTTTCGGTTAGAACATGGAGGAGATCCGAAGAAAATTCGACAAAATCAAGCAGACCGCTTCAAAGACGTCAAAATCGTCGATGAAATTATCGAATACGATTCGCACTGGAGGTCGTGTAAGTGAAATTGAGTTATTTTGTGTAAATAAGTTGTACTCTGGGACGATTGAATCCATTCGGCGCAGTTCCATCACTTACTGTAGTTATACAAATCAAGATGCTCCTAACTCGCAGCGGATCCAGAAAATTTTGAAAAACTGAAAGGTGATCACCTAGTTGATGCAATTGCACAAGCGTGTTGATGGTCAGGCGTGCTTGTATTATGCGAAAGGCCTCTAGAAAATGTTTCTCAAAATAAATCATACTGTGAGCCTATCTAAAACACAACACTGTGTCCTGCATAAATAAAGTGGAATATAGTCAATAACGTTTTATAGCAAATTGAACACTCCTAGGATGACTCACGTGTATAGGACTGTAACATATGTTTACAAGTATCTTGAGACCTTTCAGAAACAAGAAGCCGCTTGATCAACAAGAGCTAACAAGTCCAGCATTTTAGCGATTGGGCGTCCCAAGATTGATTATTATATGAGGCAGATGCCACTTCAAGAAAGAACAATATATTTATTGGAGAAAGCGTATGAGGATACTATCAATCGACAATTTAATTTAAAGGAGCTATGTTTCTGAAAAACATATATATTAAAGATAAATGTGCCAAATGATAACAAAGAATGGTAGCAATAGGTGAGGAACAGATTGGTTGCGTAGACACCTACCCACCATCTAGTGGTTCCACGCATTATACTTAGTGTAATGAAGATTCATCTGTGATTAAAACTAGAATGTATATAAAAATGATAATAATACAAAAATTTAACCTGTAAAAAAAAAAATACAGTAGTATAGTATGGTAATATAGTTTTATAGCGAAGGATAATAATGTATGTGGATTGAATATTACAACAAGGAAATGAACAGTCCGTATGAATAGACGGGCTGGACAGGTCTTTGACCTAGATCCACCAGCTGAGGAAATTAAAAACATTAATATTACGACGTAGTGCAATCAATTTCTAGTGAACAACTTGCACCTTGAAGGAATAAATAAATTGAATGTTGCAGGTCGTCACAAAGCGGACTGCCTGAACAAGATGAAGAATCTCTGCAGCAAAGTATTCGGCGAAAAGATGAAGGTGAATCTTAATGCTCACAGAGTTGAAAGATACTGTTGTTGTTGCTCCGCTTTGTTGGCGGGTTAGGTGGTATCTATTTGCTTTGCACTTGCAGAAAGGCGACGCCAAAGAAGTCGCTCCCACGTTGAGAACACCGGCAGAACTTGAGGTTTTGCTCGGCAATCGGACCTATCTTGTCGGATACGAGCTCTCGTACGCTGACACGGAAGTTTTTAAAAGCCTGTCACCTGAAGACCTGACGAACCACCCCCATTTGTCGAGGTGGCACAGGCATATATCTTCCTTCCTTCCCAACCTCCCTGTGAGTTGGGGCTGTTGTGGATCATGCAGCATGTTGTGGATCATACTTATAAGGTGGACAACGGAGTTAAGAGCGTCGAAGATACAATTTTTATTGCCCCGAAAAATCAAAAAGTACTGCTCAAGGCCAACTAGCCAATAGTAATTTGGGGAGTCGGAAGATGCGAGGGTATGGCGATAATATCTGGCGTAGGACGCGCTACACGCCTCCCAACAAATCGCTAATTTTGTAGATTAGACATTATTCTTTCAAATGATTTGTTTCTTCTTCCAATTACTCCTTGAAATTGGGAAGAAATTGAAACGAAACTAGTAAGAAAAATTGAAACTGAAAAAAAAAAAAAAAATGCGATTGTGTCACACATGGTACCTGTCATATTTTGGTTGGTTATTTTTATGCAAATAGTCCTCTCCGATTGGCCCCAACAATTTTTTTTAGCGTTTCAAGGTGCCTAGATCAAAATAAGCAAATATCCGTACGCCATTCTTGGTAGCAGAAATTCTGACTGTTGTCCGCTGAGCTATTTCATTCGGCGAATTCACCCCGTTTCCACTTGGAGAATATTTGGAGTAGTTGTTGCTGAAGTGGAATCGTAAATAATTTCTAGTCTTTAACCATGATTTCATTTTCTTCGCAGAGCAAAACCGATTCCAATAGCGCGGGAGAATTGTTGCATTTGGGTGAACGCTTCGATCTTTCTTGTCTAGAAGATGCAGATACAATGCGGTTATTGTCTCTTCTGCAATTAAAAGAGGTAAAAGATAATTGAACAAATTTGTGAGTTTTTAGTTTGGTAATGATGCCTATGATTAGCCAGCTGCAAGTATTATGGGCTTTTGTTCCAGGCTCGAGTATTGATCGATAAGGCAATCGTAGAGAACGTGGGGAAACTCGGCGAATACGAAGCTATGAGGAACAAAGCTTTGAGTGAAATTAGTAACTTCAGGCATCCATCCGTTCCCATCAGTAATAACGAGGTGATGATCATTTCTCCTCCTAACCTGCAATAGGTGGTGGGGGGCGAAAATAATTGTTCCTTATTAAAAGTGGTGGAGAAGTTTATTTCATCGAGATTGTCCCAGGCCACATGGAGGATCATTCCAATGGAAACATGAGTTGAGCTGCAAAACTGGAGAATTCATGTTTCGTGGCGTCATTATTGGAATTATTTGTGAAACATAAACAGTAATAATTGATTCCAGAGTGAATAAATGTTAGAAAACATAATAATACATTTTTTGGTACCCAGTATATTTTTTTACTGTTTAGTCATCGAGATGATAATATCTTGTTATTCGCAGGACGACAACAAAGTTGAGCGACTCTGGGGAGACACTTCGTCAAAGAAAAAATACTCTCATGTTGACCTCATCCACATGATCGACGGTATAGAGGCGAACGCTGGCTCCGAAGTGGCCGGTGGGAGAGGGTATTACCTAAAGGTACATGACAGTAGCATTCATTCGGGGTTGACAAAGGTCGTATGGCTCTTTAGTTGGAAGATTTATAGATTATTTTCCCATACTCTTCCAGGGTCCTGCTGTTATGCTTCAGTACTCCTTGATACAGTATGCTCTTCAGCAGTGGATCGCTCGCGGGTTCACTCCAATCTATACGCCATTTTTTATGAGGAAAGAGGTGATGCAGCAAGTTGCTCAGCTCTCACAATTCGACGAAGAACTTTACAAGGTAGGTAATTACCATGGGCTCTCCCACCCAATTTCTGTCCTGTACCGTGTATTTTTGAATGTATCTGCCCGTTTTGGTAGGTGAGCGGGAAAGGAAGCGATGAACAATACCTCATTGCGACATCCGAACAGCCGCTAGCCGCCCTCCATAAGGATGAATGGATCGCGGAGAATGAGCTTCCTAAGCGGTACATTGGCGTATCCACCTGTTTCAGACAAGAAGCGGGTTCTCATGGGAGAGACACTCGAGGAATCTTTCGAGTTCATCAGTTTGAAAAGGTAGGACTCGACCAGAATACTGAGTAGACATTGGGCCTAGACGCCTGTTTTTTGCTTGTATTGTTTCTACCTTCGGCAGCAGCCCATTACGCTACGTCCTGCGTGCTGAGTGTTACGAGAGGGCTTCTTCCAAACTAGGCATCTCTACGAAAAACGCTGCAAATTCTTTCATACGGGTTGGCTATTCCTCAGACCAGGCGCATGGAGACTTATAACAAGGGGAAAATAGGGAAAACTGTCGGTATGGCGGGTCCCGGGCCCATTCCAATCGATTCAGGGTCCATAATTTAGTGGAATAAGATACCCCACACGCCTAGGTACGAGAAATCTCAAAAACACATTCGAAATGGGTAGATATGTACCCATATTGACCCATAACCTCATCCAGAAGGTGCCATTTCATTGGATTCAGCGTCCAATATTTGGTGGAAAATACTACCCCACACGCCAAGGTGCCAGAAATATCGAAAACACATATTCAAAATGGGTAGATAGATACCCATTTTGATCCTTAACATCTCCTGGCGGGTGCCAATCATTCTAAGGCCCATTTCATTGAATTCAGCGTCAAAAATTTAGTGGAAAATAATACCCCACACGCCTAGATCGCCAAAAATCTCGAAAATCCATTTTTCAAGGAATAACCAACCAAAATAAAGCGACATAGCCTTTATAAGTCTTGAATAGGCTGGACGTTAGTATAGCGTAGAAGATCTAGGCTCCTACTAACAACGTGCATTGCCGTTGGGTCCCAATAAACCAATCTTTCTCTCTAGGTGGAACAGTTTACACTGACATCCCCCCACGACAACAAATCTTGGGAGATGTTCGACGAAATGATCGCAAACGCTGAAAAGTTTTACCAAGACCTTGGCATCGGATATCGTATTGTCAACATAGTATCAGGCGCCTTAAACAACGCCGCCGCTAAAAAATTGGACCTTGAAGCATGGTTCCCTGGCTCAGGTAAAACCTATCTGCATGGTGATTGGTATATGTGCAGCTATGAGTACGCCATTACCTCAGGACATTCTGTTTTCCAGGTGCGTTCAGGGAGCTGGTCTCGTGCAGTAACTGCCTTGACTATCAAGCAAGACGCTTGCTCGTACGTTACGGCAAAACCAAGAAGATGAACGCCAAAGTATGTAATAGCTCGAAACGTTTAAAAACTTGCGAATAGGTCGGCTCATCCGCTAATCAAAATATTTCCGTTCTGCTGCTAGACGGAGTTTGTCCATATGCTCAACGCGACAGCCTGCGCTGTAACACGAGTAATCTGCGCCATTTTGGAGACCAACCAAACCGAAGACGGTGTTCTCGTTCCTCCCGTCCTCCGCCCTTTCCTGCCACCCAGTAAGTTTGCTTTATATTTCACGACAACACACAAATGGGCTGTTGGGCCATCATCAGTTACAGTACGTTAGTACTGACCTACCAAGCGAAATCGATTCAACTTTGTTTTGTGTGTTTTTGTGGAAATATAAGACCATTTCCAACAATTTATACACAAATTCCCAACAAATCTTAGACCGCCGCCCACTCGCGTTTTAATTTTTTTTTGTTTTCTCCTTAAACGTTGTTTTTCTCCCGTGCAGATTTGGCTGAGAAAATTCCCTTCGTTAAGCCAGCTCCCATCGAAGAAGAGGAAACGAAAAAGGTCAAGAAGCAGAAAGAAGGCATGAAGAAGAAAGCAGAGGAAAACTCTTGAAGCCCGTTCCCATCTCCTCCGTAAACCCGAGTGCCGCTCTACTACAAACTGTCCGCTTTGAATGAATTATGAATAAAATTTTGGTATAACAAGCTGATTATATCGTTATCCTCACACTGTTTATGGTTCAAACCTTTGAAGGGGGCAATACGGATGGTTTGATCCTTTTGGTAACAAGGTTACTAGGACTAAAGGAAGCAGCCAAGGTAAGCCGGGCACCCTTTGATCAGTAAAGCGTTTTTAGAAGTAAAAAGTGGTTGGGTCAACAATAGTCAACGGATAGTGCAACTATTAATTGAAATCTGAGTTATCTGAAATGAAAAAAGAAAACGTGCAGCTACGACAGAAAGTCGCATAGTTGAGTGCAGAGTACTTACCATAAACACGATGACATTATTGAACAAATCTCTGATCTTCAAGGGTATCCCAGAATCTATTTGCTCGGAGGAACCGCAGATCGTAGTTCGGAAGTTAATTAAGGAGATTTTACTGATTAACTCGGAGCTACAGATTAACAGAGCCTTCTGTGTGGTCCCAAAGCTAAGAGGATGATCCTCGTAGAATTTATCTCAACCAATGACAAGTGGGACGTCCTAAGGAAGGCGAGTGAATTCAAAGGAACTGGGATGCCAGTCGCACAGAACTTCACGACCAGGACCCCGGGAAGGCGATCAAAGCTGTTTGCCGTTAAGGACGAGATAAAAAAAGCGCAAGGGCAATGAATTTCCGGTATCGGTACGTCCCAGCACGTTAGCGGCGGCAGATTCTACTGGGATGACAACGAAGGATTGCTTACAATAACGCAGAGAGACGTAATAGAGGCACTTCGTAACCTAACCGGAGAGAACTTCGGTTTCGTGTTGGAGAAAGCGCATCGGCAGGAGCAGACGTCACCTCGCCATCGTAACCCGCAACTGCAATAGGGACACGAGAGGAGTCGTGCACAACAGATCTTCCCATTCAGAATATTATGTCGTATAATATTAACGGTGTAAAGCAAAGAGTAGCAATCCCAGGTTTTGGTTGG
Organism: Cyrtorhinus lividipennis; assembly: GCA_019603395.1. Classification (NCBI taxonomy): domain Eukaryota; kingdom Metazoa; phylum Arthropoda; class Insecta; order Hemiptera; family Miridae; genus Cyrtorhinus; species Cyrtorhinus lividipennis. The sequence continues at coordinate 4,977,163 of CM034000.1, forward strand.
TTATTCTTTGAATAATCAACCTATGTTTTCATGCAAATGGTCAACCTCTCCGATTCGGCTCAACATTTTTTTCTGGACGTTTCATGATGTCTAGATCAAAAAACGCTGCAAATTTTTACACAGGGGTTGGTTATTCGTCAGACCAGGCGCAAGTAGACTCATTTCCTCAACATGGGGGAAATGGGGATAACGGTGGGTGCGGCGGGTCCCAGACCCATTCCAATCGATTCAGTGTCCATGATTTAGTGGAAAATGATACCCTACACACCCAGGTACCAGAAATCTCATAAATACATATTTAAAATGGGTAATATATACCCAATTTGACCCATAACTTCTTCCAGTGGGTGCCAATCGTCCTGAGACCCACTTCATTGGATTCAGCTTCCAAGATTTAGCGGAAAATGGTACCCCGCACGCCTAGGTTCCAGAAATTTCAAAAACACATATTCAAAATGGGTAATATATACCCAATTTGACCCATAACTTTTTCCAGTGGGTGCCGATCGTTCTGGGACCCATTCCATTTGATTCAGCGTCCAAAATTTAGTGGAAAATGATACCCCACTCGCCTAAATCGGCCAAAATCTCAGAAATTTTTCAAAAAACACATTTTGACCCCTACCCCGCCCAAATTTGGTCCGATCGGGCTGAAAAGCTTGGAGGACCGTCCTAGGCCGGGAACCGACCCCTGACCCAAATTTCAGATTTTTAGAAAATTTTCTACTACCAAAAGTATGTGTTCCCGCTCTTGTTTGGCTAATTGAGGCCGTGGCTCCTCTTCCCTTCGCTCGTACATCCTTTTCCTCTCCCTTGCAAGCAGATGTATTGGTATCACTCCCGCTAGGAGGAGCACGGCTGGTTCCGATACTGTCTTATAGGCGCTCACTATGCGAAGCGCCCCTCTTCTTTGCACCGTGAGCATCCGTTTTTGGTGGCATTTGACATTCAGAGCGTCCGCCCACACTTCTGCCTCATATAGCAGGATGGAGTGTACAACTGACATTAATAGTTGTCTCTTACACGGTCTAGGCCCTTTGAATGTTTGACATTAGTCGACTCAGGGCTGCTGTTGTCTTTGCTGCCTTAGCTGCTGCCATCCTTATGTGCTCCCCAAAAGTTATCTTGGTGTCCAGCATTATTCCCAAGTACCTGACTACTGGTTTTGTTTCCACCTCAACTTCCCCCGCTCTGATTTGTATGATATTTGGGATGCGTTTTCGTGTGAATAGTACCACCTCTGTCTTGGCAGTGGCTAGTGAGAGACTGTGTCCATCCATCCATGCTCCCACTCTGGACATGGTCTCATTCAACTTCTCTTTCGCTTGCTCCATTGTATTGGCCAAGATTACAGCTGCCACATCATCAGCATATCCAACCAGGAAAGTTTCCTCTGGGAGGGCCACTTGGAATATGCTGTCGTAGGATATGTTCCAGAGGGTAGGTCCAAGTATTGACCCCTGGGCTGCCCCTGATGTAATTGGTACTTCCCGGCGTCCAAGTGTTGTGGTGTATATCAGTGTTCTGTCTCTGAGGTAGTTGTCTAAGACCCTCAGGAGATACCCCGGGAGATGAAAAGTGGTCTCCAGAGGCTCCAGCATATTTTCCCATCTAACTGAGTTGAAGGCGTTTTTGACATCCAATGTCACTAGGAGACCTGTCTTTCGACTGTGCCGAGTACCTTCTTGTGTTTTCCTCAGTGCTGTGAGCACCTCAGATACTGCTCTGATGGTTGAGTGCCCTTTCCTGAAACCATGTTGCATAGGGGAGAGGTCCCCGGCCTCCTCCAATGCTGGCTGCAGTCGCTGTTGGAGTAGCTTCTCGTATACCTTCCCTGCTGTGTCTAGCATGCACAGTGGCCTCCATGAGGATGGGCTTTGGGGGTCGCCTTTACCTTTGTCCAGGAGGGCAAGTCGGGCTCGCTTCCAACGCTTGCTAAAAACTCCTGCTGTGAGGCAGGTGTTATACATTCCTAGCAAAAGATCTGGACAGGTCTCAGCAACAACTTTGAGAACTTCCGCTGGCACGCCGTCTGGTCCTGGGGCCTTTTTATTTTTCAATTCTCTGACCGCCTTTCTGAGTTCTTCTTCTGAGAATAAGGGGAAGTCAGCAATCTGGCCGAATATCCTTTCGGCACGTACAGGATACTGCGGGAACAGACCATTGACTATGCCTTCCATTGCTCCTGGATCTAGTGGGCCTGGGCCGCTACTGTTCTTTAATTTGTTGCACACTATTTTGTAGCCCCGCCCCCAAGGATCATTGTCAACTTCTTTGATGATTTCCTTCCAGCATTTGGCCTTGCTGGCATTTATTGCATGTCTTAAATTTCGTCTTGCTTCTCTGTGATTGTCATTAAGCTCTCTTGCTGCCTCTGTGGCTTGCGCTCGCTGAGCCTGTCTTCTCAGTTGGAAGCATACTTTTCTGAGTGCGGCTATTTCTTCATTCCACCAGTGCACAGGAGTTTTACTAGGTCCCTGTCCCCTCCTTGGCATTGCTGCATCACATGCCCTGGTAATCATGACCTGCTCAGTCAGTTCTTCAGCGGTTCTTCTGCCGTGTCCAGGTGATGGCTGATCTCCACTCTGCAGGATCTCCACCATTTTCGCCTTATCGAGCTTGGCTAGGTTCCATGTACTATTACCTACCTTTAACCGACCTTTGAGCCGACTCAATCGACCCTATCCGGACTAGGTTATTGCCATTAGCAATGCCATTCATGTTCACTTGATATTATGTAAGTTAGCGTTTACCAGTATTGTGTACTACAGGTAGATATGAGCAAAACAGGAGATGATAGCGACTGTTTTGCAAACAACTATTCAAAAATGGTGAGCTCTAACCGCTTCTCCCAGACTCAACTCTCAAGGGCTGGATTGTGTTCTAGCACAAGGAAGGGGGTTATTAATGAAAATGACTCAAATGATTTCCATTCGACTTCAACAAAATGTTTCATATCAGTATTTTATTTCAATTCTTTTTTCCTTTTTTTCATTTTCGACACAAGAAATACTGTCTTTTGATATGGAATAATAAAGGTTTTGACTGGTTTTCTCAATTACATCGTAAAAACAAGCATTATTGCATACATAATACCTGACGGCATGCTAAAACACTTGACTGGCGGAAAATATATTAAATAGAAAAACATAGGACTTTTTGCCAAACGAACAAAAATGAAGAGACATTTCACGAGACAGTTCACGTCTCACGTTCACCACAAGCAAATGAGGAAAAGATACATTTTTCTCCGAGTTTCCCCTTGAAAAATTCCAACCCTTGCGAAAATCGCATTTTTTGACGAAAAAAGTATAGAATATAATATAGTTTAAATCGTAGGTTGTAAAAAGTACCAATACAGAGAAAGAAGGAAACCGAGTGAAATGGATGGAGGATCACTCCACGATGAAATCTTTGATATGCGCGAGATCCTGTGATCTCCCGTGACCACGCGGCAGTCTTATGAGGAGCGCATCGGGTAAGAGGTTGTTGAAACCAGGCAGAATTCTCTGATAGTACGCGGTAATCTCCTAAAACAAAGTGATTGTTGAACGTCTAATTATTTAACATGTAACGCAGGCAATAAGCGGTACCTTCATATATAATATCAACATGACCAAAAGAGTAACGAGGATGCACAAAAAATTAAACCGTAAAAATTACTATTCGCTTATGTCTAGCCTTCATTGTCACACATCATTAAATGCCTTATTTTTATCCATTCTGTTTTCAATTCCCCTACTCGGAATTAAACTAATTTGAAGAATCCGGGTTGATATTCCCCCCAATATAAGTATACAGCACCTGTACTAACTATAAAAGCTGGCATACCTTGTTCATCAAAGGCGACGATTGAGTCACTTCTAGAAGGAGCATCAGCCAGTGAGACTGTTCGAACGACATTCCACCTTTGGCTATCTTGGGACGAACGAACTCCCGGGCTTTCTGGACCTCAGCCACGTGTTCGTTGCAAACCTGGACGCTCACTTTTGTTCCATCCGAACATGGCAATGACGTGTAGTAATGAAAGCGCAGCATCTGAATGAATAAACATTTTTTTTGTGTGTGTGCCAAGCACAATAAGACTTATATTTTCAACAAGAATGAATTTATCATAGAGGTTACAGACATTAGCAAAGTACAAAAATAACTAACCAGCTGAACATAGAGCCCATAATCTTCATAGTCGTTGAACTCCGATATCTCCTGTGCCAGCTCCAATAGACTGAGCATGAGATCATTGAAAGGGGCGAAAAGCAAATTGCGGAAGTGGTGAGCAGCCGCCATAATCCACTTGATGAAGTTCCTGTATTTCGTCGGCCCCTCTCTGGTTCTCATTCCAAGGCGTTCTGAAACAAAAATGGCGATAGTTCGGGGGCGACAGAATTCTCGACAATAGACAAACAAACCATTTTGGTTAGTTATTCCTTGATAATCAACCTATGTTCTCATGTAAAAAGTCGATCTCTCCGATTCGGCCAAAAAAAAAATGCCTGGTCATTTCAAGGTGTCAAGGTCTAAATAAGCAAATCTGTACGCCGTCCGCGCCGTTTGTGGTAGTAGAAAAATTTCTAAAAATCTGAAATTTGGGTCAGGGACCCGTTTCAGGCTTTAGTTGGTCCTCAAAACTTTTCAACCCGATCGGACCAAATTTGGGCGGGGTAGGGGTCAAATCGTGTACTTCGATAAATGGATTTTCGAGATTTTTTGGCAATCTAGGCGTGTGGGGTGGTATCATTTTCCACTAAATTTTGGACTCTGAATCGATTGGAATGGGTTCGGGACCTAATACACCCACCGTTTCCCCAATTTTCCCCATGTTGAAGAAATGAGGTTCCATGCGCCTGGTCCGAGGAATAACCAACCCGTGTGAAAGAATTTGCATTTTTCTCCAAAATACTCAAAACACACGCATACCCAATGCATTGAAAATCAAAATATACGAGAGTCGTTTTTGCCCCAAACAGTATCCTGCATTATATCAATGCGACGACACTACAATCCGAAATTTCCGAGCCAGGCAAATCTGAAATCGTAGCTCAAATAGAGTATACCCAACTATGTGAACATGATGATGAGCACGTATAGAACCTTGGTGATAATCAAATATCAACTACCCTGAAGGAGCTCAAAGGGCAGCAACCTAGGTTCTTATCAGGACTGGCCTTCGCAGGACGAAATTGAAATTTTCGTCAGGCTTGCTCTTTCTGGCTCTAGTTGGTTTTCCTAACTTTTCAGCTCAATCGGACCAAATTTGGGGAGAGTATGGGTGCATATGTATTTTTTGAAATTTAATTATCGGGTCTTTTTGGGTGCCTAGGTGTTTGGGGTATCATTTTCCACTGAATATCGGGCGCTGAATTCATTAAGATGGGTCCCGGACCGATTTTTGCCCGCTGGGCGTGGGTACAGGTCAAAATGGGTTCACAAAGGAATTGTTCATTTCAGTTTTGACCAACCATTATTAATACTTGAAGTATGTCGAAAAACCACAAAACTATCGACTAGAATATGATTCGGGGAGACAACGCTGACAGAGAACACAAATTTAATGTTTAATGTTTAATGTTTCACAAACCGAAACGAACCAAACTATTTTAACTAGGATGAACGTAGGAAAACAGAGATCGACGAAAATTGGAACGACAGATAAATTCGCACGAAACTTAAAATGGCGGAGAGACGCGCTAGCACGTTACCAACGCGACAGAAAGCTAGCAAATCTTTTCCTTACATAAATTCCCGACAAAGTAAATGTTACTGTTATAATATTGCTCACTTCACACTAGACCTGATAGATTTGTAGTAGGGAGATAGTTTCTAGTTGAGTTAGTTGTGGTTGGATAAATCCGTAGTCACTCGCGTGTGATGAATCTAAATATTCGGGGAGAATTTTTGGGCATAATCATGATGAACTAAGTTGGTAATCTCGTACTATTTTTCAAAATTCGGATTTTTACGCGGATATTTTATCTGGTCTGAACGGTTATGGATATTCAACGCTGGAGTTGATTCATATAGCTCTGATCCAATCAATCATACAGTATGGCATATAATATCTGGGGCGGCGCTCTGGAATAATATAAGGAAAAACTCTACATCCTCCAAATATTGGTTCTAAAAATTATTCTCCGCAAGCTTCTACGTTTTCCAAATTTAATTTTGATTATTTACGAATTAACAGCTCACTCATTCATTCATTCAATATTCACCAAAACCAGCAAATGCTCGTCCGCCGACTTTGGTAGTAGAACATTTTCTAAATATCTGAAATTTTGGTCAGCGGTTCGTTCATGGCTCTAGTTGGTCCTCGAAACTTTTCAACCCGATCGGATTAAATTTGGGTGGGGTATGGGTCAAAATGTGTACTTCGAAAAATGGATTTTTGAGATTTTTTGCAATCTAGGTGCGTAAGGTATCAATGTCCATTAAATTCTGGACGCTGAATCCAATGAAAAGGGTCCCAGAACGATTGGCACCCACTGGAAGAGATTATGGGTTAAAATGGGTATCTATTACTCATTTTGAATATGTGTTTTCGAGATTTCTGATACCTTGGCGTGTGGGGTATCCCTTTCCACTAACTTTTGGACGCTGAATCCAATTAAATGAATCCTGGAACGATTGGCGCCCTCTGGATGAGGTTATGGGTCAAAATGGGTGCCTATCTACCCATTTCAAATGTGTGTTTTCGAGATTTCTAGAACCTAGGCGTGTGGGTATCATTTTCCACTAAAGTTTGGACTCTGAATCGGTTGGAATGGGTCCGGAACCCGCCACACCCGCTGTTTCCCCATGTTGAAGAAATGAGTCTCCATGCGCCTGGTCCGAGGAATAATCAACCCATGCGTAAGAATTTGCAGCGTTTTTCCAAATCAATTTCAAGCACATATATCACTTACCCATGTAGACTTTCTCCAAATTCCCGAAAAAGGCTTTACGGAGGTTGGAGCCAATTGTCGGGTCTTGACTGAAGACGTACAGATATTTACAAATGGAGGGCGCGTTTTTAGGGCATACAAGCGCTCTTCGGCTGAAGAACTGCATCATTTTTCTGAAAAATGTGAACATTATATTGGTTTAATTGTTATATTGGAATAATTAAAAAATTTTGTTAGCCTTCTTGTGAAATAATACAAAATAATAAATTCTCTAAAATATTTTTGTTACAGGAGAAAACAACCAAATAAGTGCTAGGATTTCACATTTCAATTGTAATCTTGCGGCGACAAAAATTGCTTTACTTCCTGCAGTATCTTCTTGCATGAGCCCATAGATATAATGTAGAGGTGGGTTGTGACGGTTTTTTTGCGCAGGTACAACTTGTTCCTGTTCCTTTTCAGTTCTTGATACTTGTCCCAGTTAACAAGTTAGAATGTTTCTTGGCCTAAGAGCAACCTTTGGATTGACGATCAAGACTTTCCTCCGATAAAGTGGAAAAATTGCTTATTCTTAAATACAATTCAAAAAGTTAAAATATCTACGGAAAACATTGGAAGGGAATACGGTAGTCAGTTTGAATGGATGGGGATCACGCCCAAAGTAGTAGGAGGTGGAACTGGAGCATTTCTAGGTACTAGGAACGATTGAGGACCAACCTGGGACTGTAGTCATTGATCCTTTGGACATAACACATTTATAAGTCCCAGCTACTTCTAGGTACCTGATACAGTTCAGGTACTGCTACTGTACTGATTCTATATCAGATTGATACACAGAAACGCATCTCTACTGCTAAGTAGAAATTTTCCGACATACCAGCTTATATCCAAAAAGGTTCGACTTACTCCAAATCCACCAATCCCAGAGAACTTTTGAATAAAAATCGTTCCATAGCCTTGTAAATCACGATGCTGTCGAGGAGTTTGCCACTGAAGAAGTCAGCGAATTCTGGATACTGAAATCAAACACCATTGTGGACGTCATTGGGCGCGTTAATCATCAAGCAGGGATAGATTCCATCCAACCGATTATTAGGTGACATTTTGCATAGCGGGTCGATCCAAACTCACATCCGAGCTGTCCGCTGGATCAATTGAGAGAGACTTCAAATACGGCAAATCGGGCAGCGGTGGCCGCTCACTCATTGGACGGCGAAGAGGTTGGTCGACGATTTCCTGCGGTATGAACATCGCTCGACCGCGTCCTTGGACAGCTACACAAATGTACATAAATAATTTCAAAAAACTAAAAAACTCAGAAACTGCTGACGTCTTACAGGTTCGTTATTGCCGAGGTCGTATGGGAAAAATTATACCTAGGCCACCTAAAATATTGAAAACGCTGTAAATGTTTGTACAACGTTTGTTTCACGAGGCAATATTACGGAGGAGAACCTGAGTGTCTCGGACTTATTCCAATCGATTCAGTGTCCAAAATTTAGTATTTAACCCCACATGCCTAGTTCCCGAAATAACCCACCAAATAATCGAGCTTCAAAAAAGATATTTCCACCCATACCCACCCCGAATTCGGTTCGGACGGGTTGAAAAGTTTTGAGGACCTACTAAAACTAGAAAGAGGTCCTTGAACAACATTTCAGATTTTTAGAAATTTTTCTCCAACCAAAAATGGCGTGGACGACGGACGGTCATTTTGCCTTTTTGGTTGGTTATTCCTTGAAAATCAACCTATGCAATCATGATATACTTTTCAGTCCAATTGGATCAAATTTGGGGAGAGTATGGGTGAACACGTATTTTCTGAAAAATGTAATATCGAGATTTTTGGAATTTTTTAGGCTGAATCCATTGAGTCGGGCCTCAGACCGATTGGTGTCCATTGGGAGTGGGTAAGGTCAAAATGGGCACCTGTCCACCTATTTCGAATATTTCTAGATTTTATGGTTCCTAGGCGTGTGGGGTATCAGTTTCCACTAAATTTTGGACGCTGAATCGATTGAAATGAGTTCGGGACACTCCAAACTGGCTGTTTTCCCCACACTCCCGTTCCAATGAATAACCAAACCCTCTGAAAGAGCTGCAGCTTTTGCTGCTGAAAGTTTGCAGCTTTTTTGTCCAGACTTCATGAAGCTTACACTGACAAATTTTGGGGCCGATCGGAGAGTTTGATCTCTGGCATGGTTACATGGAATAACCGACCTAAACCTAGAAATCCCACGTTTCCGAGAGAACCAGAAAGGGTATCTAGTTGATGTGAAACTGATAGTTATCTATTTTCTCTAGTTCAGGAATGTTCTAGTGAATACCTATTAAACTACAATCGTGTTTCTGATGTCAATTTTGACTCTAAATTCCACTCGACTACTGCAGGTTACTACAGCATGGCTTAGTCACTTTGCGGCCAAAGTAATCTAAAATCTATATTATCACTTTGGCCGCAGTACTGAGAAGGAAGCACGGCAGGAAAACACTAATTTGAAATTCTCTGAAAACATGACAAGAAACATGATCACCACTGTTGTAAGTTCCAAAATTTGATTCTCAGCACGGCAACGAAAAAGACTTGATAAATAATAGATGATGCCCACACACCCAAGTCCCAGTAAATTCGTTTACCCCACCTTTGACTCACTTTCCGATTGATCTGGTAAGTAGAGCCTTTTTTGGAGCGATTCTTCTCAAACATCACTACCGCCTCTCTCCTGAGCAGGAATTTCAAATAATTGCGTGACTAATGATGATACTAACAAGGAAGTAGGTACATCAGCAATAACGTTTTTAGAATGGAATATTCACAATTATTTGAATCTGAAGGCATAATGCTCAGTAACGAGGGACCGGTTCGTTGAACCTACAACCATTTAGATTCCCCGAACACCAACTTCCTACAGGGCTTGTAACATTTTTAGACTCACTTCGTTTCGTTTCAGACATGTTTCCTCAATCTATCAGAGAATTCTACTAATGAAAAAACACGACATTGGGACCATAAAGTTGTCCTAACACGAACCGACCACAGCTCCCAACTTCCCGACTAGTGTTAGCGATTTCATGCGGACAACCAGAAGAGAGCCGTTATCAGAGGAATGCGATAAGGAAACAACTTCTGCTTGCTACCCATGCCGCGGATGTCCAAAAGACAGACAGGTCAGGAAGCATTGAACTCAGTAGATATTCATACCAATGGGGATAATATGCGTAAGAATTTTTTTTTCTTTCAAAATTACCTATTGGAAAAAAACTATTTTGTGTAATATGCTTTCCATGACAAGAAGCTCATTTAAAGTTTTTAAAAAATATACAAATTTAACAAAACCCGAAAACATTTTTAAAATTACTCATATGGGTATTTTCAAGTCCAACACTGTTCCTCCTTTTTAGGATCCAAGACAATAATCAGAAAAAACAACCTCACAAACCCGGATACCGCCCATGAGAGAAATTTTATTCCATGGATCCCGCCTTTGTTTATCCGTTCTACGCATATTGTATAAATACCTTCATTGTATATCGTACATGAAGGTATAAAATTGTTTATCAAAGAGATTAATAAAATAAAATGAAAAAGTGCTAAACAAACAATGTAAATATTTCATCTTGCTTGCAGCGATTTTTGTACGAAGATTCATCATTTATGAATTTTAATATTATTTTGTATGAACTATCTAGAGCTAGATACCTAGCTCTGATTGACCTGGTTGAATGTTCCCCATTCAACTTGTTTCTCCAAAACATGAATGTTATCTTACGATTCACGATTGAACTTAAGATTCTCTAGTTCTGTGTTCTTACCTTTCGTCTTCAAACTATTATCCAGGAATCCGGGCTTCTTCATATTGTACTGCAATTTTGGTGAATATGAGTGGTCAGACTTCGCAAACAAGTTGATTTCTTCCGAAGAGAGCGAGAGGTGTGACTGCGAATAAATATCTCGTAAAGCAAGGTCGAAATGACGGACGCGCCGAACTATGTTCGATTTACTGGGATAATCTACCATCGTGTGATTGCGATAGTAATACTCTGAAACAATACAAAGGGTGGGGGATCGGTGAAATGGCTTCTACCAAAGTCCAAAGATACGGACGGATGATACGTTGTGAATTGTAGTCAAGATGGGACATTTGATCAAAGTATTCTATTAATTCAATTTGTTTGTGTGTACGACAATAAAGGGACATTGTTTCTAGAAAATCAACTGCTTGTGAGTGCCCGTTTTCTTCCATATTGCAGAAGAACAAATCACCAAACGAACTCGTGAGGATGATTTAATGCTTTAAATAGTAGCGGTAATAATAATGACTCCAACGGGCACTATACATGTTTCCTTTGAAAACGAACAACAAGATAAATGAGGTTCAGGAAACACGGGTTGTGAATGTGCAGCCCCATATAGACTTGAATCAAGAAAGAACTTAACCAGTATGTCACATGACGTGGATAAAAAGAAAAATATGGACCTCAGACAAACAAAGAAATTCAAGGGTACTCACCTACTCACATAGGTAAGTACCTACTCACAAAAATTGCGTCACAAGAAAGGCGTTAGTCTCAATTGAGTAAAGACGAAAAAAAAAACAGCAAGGAGTAAGAACTGCAAGACAGAACTCAATATATTATTGTTGTTGTGAGAGAAACACTGAGCCAAAAATTTAATGTTGATAAATAATAATGAACACCATACTTTGCAGGAACTAACTTGAGCCATGAAGTAAGGAAGCAGGGTACCAACACTCCATTTAAAAATGTCTGTTTTGATTGTATTTGAGCCAAATCAGCAAACAAATTTCTTCTTGACCTTCGTCGGTCCAATTTTTGTCTTTATTTCATCCGTTCTTTAGAACGTTCTGAAAGAGAAGACTGGAAATACCTTCTGGCTTTCATTGTCATCTCTTTTGGTGCGGCTTTTAGCGACCCTAGGGAGGATAGAATAAACAATGGCCATATTTGCTACCCAAGTAGAAGAACGGTATTTTCACATCGTTCCGAGGGCATGCAACCAGATTTCGAGCAAAAGTACGGTATCTCTCCTCTCGGAGTGCTGTGAAAATAGGAAAAACCTATGAGGGTAACATCACTGATATCTCCTTGCGTCAGGTTATAACCTGTTGATTGTTTGCGCTCGGGAGTGCTTTTGTTTTACCACCAGCTTCTCCCCTTCTTCGCCTGATCCTGTTGATGGGAGGGGGGCACCATTTCCGAATCCGAAGTAGTTCACGATCAGAAGAGTCTGTGATCGGGCAGTTCGCAGTTGCCATTTTCCGACCGTTCAGAGTTCTGGACTCTGGGCCGTTCCAACCTCGTTCCAGACTCTCAGTCAGAATCCTTCAAATACTTTTGCTCTTTGCTGTCCCGTTCACGTCACTTCCACAACCCCCTCCATCTAAACTCGAACCCCTCACTGAACGTTTAAACTTCACTTTGTTCACGAAGTCCTTTCTTGATCTCCTTTAGCCGATCTTCCCAATAATCGCGGTCGCCGATAGTTTTACCTGAGCTAACTCTTCAATTCATCCTAAAACAAGTGAGTATTATTTCATATCTCTCTACAAGTAGCCTCCAAAAAGTCCTCATTCCAGGCTGACACGAATCATGTACAGGTGCTCCCGTTGTACCGTTTGTTTGTTGTCTCATCATGTCTGAATTTTGACCTCTGGTCTAGTTCCCCAATATTCACCAATGAGGTTCGAGTTACAGTGGTTAGGTACGGCGTTCTAATCACTCTTCGCTGCGTACCCATCCTCACCCTAATTCCGCACCAGTTCTCATCTGTCATCTCTTTATTAAACCCGTGAAGGGTTCTACATCTAATATCTCATGAACTAGTTATGTAAGGTGCCATTTCATAATATTTTATTGCTAATATGGACGAGGTTTCCAATTCGAGCCAACAATTTGTGAAAGGCAGTACGTTTCGGCGAAATTTCTTTGCGCTTGCGCTTTTAGCTTTACGGTACCTTTTGGCATAGCCAAAAATGAAACAAGAACCTACTAAGAACTGTTGCACCTTCCGAGTTCTACACGAGTGAATTTGGTTCTTCTTTTTGAGGCGTTGAAATCTCAGCTTCAAAGTCAAGAGAGTTGGGGGGCAGTCTACTTTCTGTCAAGTATGCTTCATTGGGGCAGAAGAAGAATCATCTCAAATCACCCCCACCCCCGTTTTCCTAGTTTCCAAAAAATTGCGAAAATCGAATTTCAAAAAACACGTTGGGCTACCGATTTTGGGCCGACCAACTAGGACTGGACAGAGGTTATTTAATATCATGAACAGTATAGTGTAAATTTTAGCGCTAATCTCCATATCCATGGACGTACATGTTGATTATTAGAGGAATGACCAGCCAAAACCCAAGAATGATGCTTTCTATACAGGTCAGACGTTCTGCATAGACTATTGTGCCTATAGTTTGATGCCTGTACTATGAAAATAAGTGGTAAGGTTAACCTTTCGGTGAGCAGTAATTTTCTATCCATTAGTACCACTCATCTAATCGTATTCCCATTGCTGCAATAGTAGAAATCATATCAGAACTTGAAATAGGTGTTACTTAGCTCTTAATAATATATTTGCTCGTATTAGTTCTTAACTCGTTCAAGTACCCCATGTATGTTTAATTTTCTCCCTCAACAATTTAACCTGTTACGTATTTTTATTAAAAAAAGTATTGTACCGTTCCGGGGTGAAAGGTATTTTTACCGGTTTTTTTTTTTTACTCTTAGAGTACCTAGTTCGCTGGAAGTTAGCGAAGTGGGCTTTCGTTACATGAAGAGTGTACGATTTGTAATCTTTTTACTTCAAATCGTACAAAGTAGAATAGTGTAAGGGAATGCAGTAGCATTTAATTGAGATCAAGAGTAGTCTCGTAATGCCATCTAGTGGGCACTGTTAACACTTGTCATTGGAAAAATATGGAATAATGCCTTGTGAATCGGCAAGTCTTCCCTGATGATCCTATTGGAGTCCTCAACAAAATAAATACTTTTCCATCTGTTAAGTTCATGCCTGCAGTGGAAGTTAGCCGGTAGAAAGTCATTCACCTGCGTCGTACCGCTACCTCAATTCAAATGAGCTGTCCATCGAGTTAAGAGATGACCATATCCAACACAACCTGTCCTACTTTCCTTAATCAAACATCGGTCGATTTCTCATGGAACCACAACCTTCCAAATGATGTAAGTGATGGGGCGACGGAACTCATAACGGATCGAGTGAAATTTGTTCGGCGGTAACCGACTCCGGATATTTTTGTCAACGAGTTGAGACACGTGAGCTTTCTCCTGCCGTGTCACCTAAGTGCCAAAGAGTTGATTTCAAAATCGGAAATTTTTGTGGTTATTTTCCGGAGGTGACTCTTCTAGCCCAGTACGCTCTTCTAGCTTCCTCTATATTTTTTTGCTCTCTATTTCAGATTGCCTTTTACTTCGTCCATTCTTGCTATCTTCTTGGTTTTAAGTCTCTCCCTCTCAAGCGTTTTACCAGACACATCCGCTTCACATTATCTTTGTTATTGCTTCAGGTTTTGCCAGGGCTGGCTTGATACCTACTTAGAAGCACCTCCAAGTAGAATTCTTAAATCCGCTGTATCCCAGTTGGTCTGATAATAATTTCTTTCCTCTTGAAACTGCAACTGAGTTACAGACTGAATTTTCATCAGTAATCGATGTTATATTACATAGCAGGGAAAAGACGACTCGTTGTATGCAATTGGTGCTACTTTTTTAAACAAAAATTAAAAATTATTTTATGATGAAATTGTAAAAAAAAACTATCATATTTTGATGCTTTCTCCAAACAATTGACCTTTTTTTCATGGAGTCCTCTCAAATCTGTGGATCCCGTTGGCCATTTTCCTGATGCAGTTTCCAAAGACATTTTGAGGGGTAGAAACCAACTAAAAGTACTCTTTCAGTGGAAATGATCGATAAAATCCTTGAAATTTAATTGAGAGAATGGTGTTTTGGGGTTGGTTATTTATGCAAAATAAAATTTTTCTGGACGTCTCAAGGTGTCTAGATCAAAATGAGCAAATGTTCTTCCGCCGTACGCTGTCCACGCCGATTTTGGTAGTAAACAATTTTCTAAAAATCTGAAACATGGGTCAGGGGTCCGTTCCCGGCTCTAGTTGGTCCTCGAAACTTTTCAGCCCGATCGGACCAAATTTGGGTGGGGTAGAAATGTGTTTTTTGAAAAATGGATTTTCGAAATTTTTGGCGATCAAGGCGTGTGGGGTATCGTTTTCCACTATTTTGTTAGTAATACAACTTTGTGATGGGAGGGGGGGGGGGTATAGATATCAAAATAAACGCACTCTTCGTGAAATCGTCTCCACCTTTTTTAGATTCACTCTTTGAAAAATTATGATTGCAGAAACTGAGAAACAATAAAATAAATATAAATAATAATATAATTATAATTATAAAATAAATAGATATAATAATTAATAGAAATAAATGTGATAAAAGTTGCAACTTCGGTTTGGTTGCTAGCCGATCTAATTTTTTCCTCCGTCTGTCATACTAGTAGGCTAATGATGCGAATAGGCTCGAGGATCACCATGAGTGGACTAGGAAAACGATCTAACCTTGCTGGAAATCCCCTGACACCTCCACTACTCTGGAGCCTGGCACCAGAAGCCGCAAACAAGAGATTGCCTGTCCCTTTTATCTCCATTATAATCAGTTTCTCAACTGGTGGTGGCGAATGTATACAAACTCTGGGGCCTCGGTGAGCCCAGCCAGTCACCATCGGTTACCTCTGCCGCGCTGAGTCGCACGTCCTTCGCTCTCGTTCAACGTCCATTGGCCCGTCGACGTTCCAAGGTTTTCTCTTCTGTCGTTTTCGACGCCTCGATGAGGGGATATTTCGGCCGGGAAGTGTCGAACATTCTCACCAATTACTCCGAAATAGGTAAATTCATGTTCAGCTACATTTTACCTGCCCTGCTGTGAACGAATCTCACGTTAGATGTTTCTATAGGACAGAATGAGCGAGGAAAGAGTCTGAATGAAGCTAAAATAACATTATTTTGCTCATTTCGAAACAAAACCCTTTGTTTTAATTTTTGTATAAATACACTCATTTCACCAAGTCCAAATCCACATTGAATTTACATTGCTAAAATTCGCATATTCACAAATTTGTTGAATTATTTTCTTCTCGTACATTTTATTTATATTTTAACGATACCCCAACCTTTGAACCACGTGGTGCCCACCTATTGTTAGCAATATCGTCTTTGTTCAAGCTTGTCGTTCACACGTGCTATCAATTCAGTAGCGCATGGACAGTATTCTCATAGGAAAAATTCATTCATTGCCAATCTGTTGGATACCGAACTGTAAAAATAATTCCCCGGAAACAGGCATTTCCGTGCAGCATATTATATAGCTTGGTCGTTCAAACTGACATTCTTGTTTCTCTCGGTCGCCCATTCTGAAAAAAAAAAAAAAAAAAAAAAAAAAATCGTTGGTTGACTATTATTGTATTTGAGGGTTTGACGAAAAACGCATATATATTATACAGTTTCGGAATGAATCTAAAAGGTAGATTATGATTATATTATGGGTTTGAGGGATGATGTGTATTGTTAAAATGCATTGAGGGATTTTTGAGAAGAACTCCCGGGGCCTAAGACGAGCCATGAATATCTGCATCCAATATAATTCCTTAAGTTTTACTCCTCAACCTCGGTAGATGACTTGACAATGACGTATTCACGTTGAGAACGCTCCGTTCACCAAATATTTTCAGAAACATTGTTCCCACTAATGTATTTTAGGTACTGTATTGCTGAAAACCGCGTTTTTATAGGTCGATTTTTCTAAAACCTGAAATCCAACGAATATATATTTTCTATGATTGGCTTCTTACAGTCTCTGAGTTTAATGATTTTCTATCGCACTTCATCGAAGTAACGTCAATGTGGAGCCACAATTGGATGAGAACCGTGTGAATCTCACTTGTCGTGAATACCTGAGTTTCTTTTGTTCCAGTTATTAGCCAACTTCTTTCGTAATTATTAAGTCATCAACTTCTCATTTTGGTTGGTTATTCATCCTATGTTTTCATGCAAAAAGTCAATCTCTCCGATTCGGCCCAAAATTGTTTTTCTGAACGTTTCAAAGTGTCTAGATCAAAGTCAAATGTCCGTCCGCCGTCCATCGTCCACCTTACGCCGTCCGCCGTCCACGCCGACTTAGTTGTAGACAATTTTCCAAAAATCTGAAATTTGGGTCAGGGGTCCGTTCCCGGCTTTAGTTGGTCCTCGAAACTTTTCAGCCCAATCGGACCATATTTGGGCTGGGTAGGGGTCAAAATGTGTATTTTGAAAAATATATTTTCGAGATTTTTGGCGATCTAGGCGTGTGGGTAATTATTTTCCACTAAATTTTGGACGCTGAATCTAATGAAATGGGTCCCAGAACGATTGACACCCACCGGAAGAAGTTATGCGTCAAAATGGGTATGTACCCATTCAAATGTGTTTTCGAGATTTCTGGTACTTAGGCGAGTGGAGTATCATTTTCCACTAAATGTTGGAGCCTGAAATGATTGGAATGGGGGGACCCGCCACACCCACTGTTTTTCCCATTTGCCCCATGTTGAAGAAATGAGTCTCCGTGCGCCTGGTCCGAGGAATAACCAAACCGTGTGAAAGAATTTGCGGCGTTTTTCTTGGTGATTTTTTTTTGTCGTCTATAATTGATTAGAATATATTCTCACAACCAGTTATGTATTTTTTGGTATGAAAAAACGATTTCATGTTGCTATGTAAGGACTCAAGCACGCAACCACGAGCTGGTACCTATGTAATCAGGGCGCCGGAGATTGTTTTCTGTCCCATCTCCTCGATACCCATCCGAGTTGTGTATGTTATAGTTATATACTCCAAGTTCAACAGGTTTAAACAATTTTTTCTAAAATAAATATTTCCGGGTAATAACCTTTCCCCCGATTATCAAACTCCGAGCGGTCTTACTGACTTGTTAATTCGCTGCCAGTATCACTATCATGATGCCGAATCAATTTTCTTAGAGCTGAGATAGCATTCCTGTTCCTGATGCAATATTCTGTCTTGTAGAACGGAGTCGCTGAGGTTGTGATCGACTATCAATCTCTAATTCGCGAGAAACTCTTGTCCCTTCAGTGATTGTGTTCAATAATCGACAACCTTCAAAAATTAACTTTCGTTGGGGCAGTGTCGATAATTGTTTCGACTCTTCAACATTTTCACAGGGCCGGTTGATGTAATTTTTCAATCTTCCAGTCATGTAGTTGATGAGCAATTCGCTGATAATAGCGCTGTCTCCCCTCTACGCTTCTCCACTCCTTAACGGATTTGCGATTTGCATCCATTGTGCGCACAACGTCAGTTGTTTTCTCCTTTCTACACTTTTCCCAGACATGCATGTCCTGTTTTCTCTCTCGGCAGTATGGCTACAGATCACTGATCCTTGTTGCTACGAGTGACGAAATATGATAGCGTGGAAATTCAGTTTGAGATGCCTCGTCTCACGATCGCTTTTCATATTTTTTTTTTTTTTTTTTTTTTCGAAAACACAAGCCGTGGCAGTACAGTACGACATCAGTAACAAACTCGTGTGGGGTGTCATTTTTCACTAAATTGTAGACGCTAATTCCATTGAGACGGACCCCGGACTAATTCGTTCCCATTGGAAGGGGGTATGGTTAATTTGGGTACCTAGGCGTGTGGGGTACCATTTTCCGCTTACTTCTGGACGCTGGTTCGATTAAAATGGACAGGAAAGTTAGTGATCCAAGGAGACCATTTCATTCTTCAGAAATTCATGTATAAGTAAAATGTGTGTATGAGTTTTCTGTAAAATGTCTGTATTTTTTGGTTATTCATTATAACATTTTTCATCCCTCTACAGTTGTACTAAAATTCAAGTACATACCTAGGCATGCCCGCTGTATTTTATTTTTGTATCGTTTAATCCGCAGTAATTGTCTAACCAAACAACCTGAACGAATTCGAGCAATTGTATACCGTTCGTCTTCAGCCAGCAGAAACGACACCCGTTTGATCTTTATTTAGACGATCTCCTTGATTCCATCTCTACCTCGTTTGATGAAGAGATAATCCTTTCAGGCACTGTCAGGAGGAGATATCCCGCCAAACGGCATCTCAATTCAGGCTCAATTGAGCCAATGAACCGATGTGGGTCAGTTCAAACTACTATCGCCCGTTTAAAGGGACGAGAGCACTCGTGCAGGGGGCGATGATTGTGAGAGTCGGCTGTGGGTGGTGGGGGCTCTTTACTGTAATGGTCTGGGTAATTGCATCGCTTGGTTAGATTCATCCTTCAACCTGATTTTTTTATTTTATGATTCACTAAATGGATCTCAGGTTTTTTTTTTATCGTCTAGAAAGCCGTCTGAACAGTAAGTTATAATTTCCAATTAAGATGCCTACGCTCAGCAGTATGGTGTGTAGTGTCTTTCAAAGTAGAATCACGACAGATATAATACGGCGTAATATGATATGTTCAATATAGGTGAAATGCGTAAGTAAAAATGGGGGAAACAGTGGGTGTGGCGGGTCCCGGAAACCCATTCCAATCGATTCAGGGTCCAAAATTTAGTGAAAAATGATACCCCACACGCCTAGGTACCAGAAATCTCGAAATCACATACAAAATGGGTATCTACCCATTTTCCCAACTTCTTCCGATGAGTGCCAATCGTTCTGGGACCCATCTCATTGAATTCAGCGTCCAAAATTTAGTGGAAAATGATACCCCACACGACTAGATCGCCAAAAATCTCGAAAATCCATTTTTTGAAATTCACATTTTGACCCTTACCCCGCCCAAATTTGGTCCGATCGGGCTAAGACGTTTTGAGGACCAACTAGAGCCGGAAACGGATCCCTGACCTATATTTCAGATTTTTTGAAAATGTTCTACTACCAATGTCGGCGTGGACGGCGGACGGACATTTGCTTATTTTGATCTTGACACCTTGAAACGTCCATAAACAAATGTTGGGCCGCAATGTGATTACTATTAACGAACACGTCTCTAATAACTGTCGCAATATCTAATGCTCTGATGCAATGTAGTAGTGAAAAATACGTTATATAAGGGACTAAAGTTAAGAACCATTGGTCTTGTTGGTGTGGGAAAGGGTTTTCCCCCCTTGCAAACTTATGGGGTTGCTTCAGCCACATCAGGTTGCGTAGCTATTAGGCTGTTTTCTTTCGATTTTGTAGCGGGATTGTAATGCAGCCTTTAATAAAGTCATTTAGATACGCAATCGTTCAAGATTGGTGAGCTGTTTAGGATAAGCAATGGTGGATTGGCAGACTGATTAGGGTAGTACGTAAATGATTTGTGGTGCCATAGATATTCGGTGCTGGTTTTTGCGGAGTTTATTTTTATTTAATTTCCATTGGTGTTTTCTGAAAATGCTAAATGCTTAGTAGTTTGTTGGTAGTAGTAGTAGGCAACAAATCGATGTAATCAGTAACAATCAGTTACTCATCTATCATTCATCGTCATATGGCTGAAGTCAGAGGGTGGAAGAGAACCACCAATTAGTATCGAATTCCCCATTTATCTTATCGAATATTTAGACAGTCAGCTGACAAGCGAGCCCATCTTTTTCCTGACTGCTCGCGATTTCACCATCGCCGGTGTGTACACTCAAGTTTCCCTTCTGATCCGTTCAACCCGAAAAAGAAAGAAAAAAAATCATAGGTTTTTTTCCTTCTTTGGTTCCGCTCCACATTGGGCGGACAACAAGAGAAAACTCGAATTATTTCCTCGATAATGGGGTTCGGCGAGGGTTTACAAAGTTTGTATAAAATAGGTAATAGCGTGACTCTAATAGCGAAACTGTTTTCACTTGACTTCTTTCGTCGGGCGGAAATGCGCTTTATCCCGACCTACAAGTTTGTTTGGGCCATTCAGATGAAATAAGGAATATGTTACGTAAATTCAATGGGATTATTTGGTTTTTCGCTTGAGAGCAGGGGTTATTGGATACTGAGCGAGGTAATCTCAGCGAAAACAAAGGGGTCGGAACTCAGAAAAACTCAAATTCACGAAAACTCATGATAATGTTTTGTTAAGGCCTGCAAAGTGCACATCAATATAGTTCACATCAATTAAGGTACCATTAAAATAACCTGATGAGTATTCGAAATAAAATTCCTTTATTAATTCAAATAATTATAATGTTTGATCGTTCCTTCACACAACACGCCTCTGATACACAAATTGCTCACAAACTAACAAAATCCGATTTGAACTTGGAATCAATTTCGGTTGGTTATTCCTTGAATAATCAACCGATGGTATGTTTTTATGCAAAATGTCAATCTCTCCGATTCGGCCCAACATTTTTTTCTGGGCGTTTCAAGGTGTCTAGAGCAAAACCTCGGACCAGGCGCGTCATTTTCAACATGGGGAAAATGGGGAAAACAGTGGGTGTGGCGGGTCCCGGGCCCATTTCATTGGATTCAGCGTCAAAAATTTAGTGGAAACGATACCCCACACGACAAGCTACCAGAAATTTCGAAAACACATATTCAAAATGGGTAAATAGATACCCATTTTGATTAATTACTTCATCCGGTGGGTATCAATCGTTCTGGGACCCATTTCATTAGATTTAGCGTCCAAAATTTAGTAGAAAATGATACCCCACACCCCTAGATCGCCAAAAATCTCGAAAATCCTCGAAAAATTGGCGCCCCCTCCCCGTTTCGAATGTATGGTTTCGAGATTTCTGGTACCTAGGCGTGTGGAGTATCATTTTCCACTAAATTTTGGACCCTGAATCGATTGAAATGGGTCCGGGACCCGCCACACCCACTGTTTCCTTCATTTTCCCCATGTTGAAGAAATGAGTCTTTGTGCGCCTGGTCCGAGGAATAACCAACTCATTCCAAAAACATTTGTTTTCACTTTTTGAAATCATGCGTGTCAACGATATGTAGGCCTGACATAGATTGTGGTGATCCACTCGAATCTTCGGTGACTTACCAACGATATCTCGTTTGACTGAGTATTTGTCAAATTGAATTCGGCTAAAAGCCAGTCGATGGAGGATTTTTGAGCGATAAGTGCCCCGAAGCCGGTTCTTGGAGTTTCACGGTTCTCGAAGCGGGTCACTGTATAGGATATTGACGAAGAGACTCGCAGACATATCCGTCCAAGTCGGTTTTATTTCGTCATTCGGTGAGGATTTCATCACAAGGGGAATCGCTCGGGATGGGCTCCTCGGGTAGGAAGGCAGAGTGAGGCAACTTTCATTCATTTCCCCGTTCGCCTCCCGGCATTTCCTCGCGGTCGTGTTGAGCGGCCCCTGCAGGCCAGAGCCGGAGACGAGGTGGTGGATAGTACTTTCACCTCGAATGAACAGGGGGCCCCAAAGTCTGCGAGCTCTCGCTGGTAACATTTTTCGATGGGGTATTGGAACAGCGAGAAAAAGTTCTCGATCCCGAACAGGAACTGTCCTGTACAAGTATAATTTCCATTCCTCATTATGTCAAGAGGCTTCAGCCCCTTGTTTCATTCGTACCCAATAGAAAACCCTTATACGTAATTTCCTGCTGGTTGGTGACTTGATTAAGTAAAGTAAGAGTCCAACAAGGAAGTCCTCATTTTCCGAGTTGTCAAGAAGTAAATTCCCTTCGTAACAGCCAAATAAATTCGACCAGGCGCAATTTTTGGGGCTTAAAGGAGGGATCAAATTCCTTGAAAGCTATTTTGGACCTTTTACTCAAACAACTGAAGAGGGCGTATGAGTTTTGATCTACATGGAACCGACAATTAGATTCTGAGAAGAGGCTGGCCATGCTCCTTCATATAAAAGGAAGTTTTTACCAATATTCTTTTCTGGTACCTAGGCGTGTGCGGTATAACTTTCCACTAAATCTTGGACGCTGAATTCAATGAAGTGGGTCTCAGAACGATTGGCACCCACTGGAAGAAGTTATGGGTCAAAATGTGTGCCTATTTACCCATTTCGAATGTGTGTTTTCCAGTTTTCTAGTACCTAGGCGTGTGGGGTATAATTTTCCTCTAAATTTTGGACGCTGAATTCAATGAAGTGGGTTCCCAGAACGATTGGCACCCACTGGAAGAAGTTATGGGTCAAAATGGGTATCTGTCCACCCATTTTGAATATGTGTTTTCAATATTTCTCGTACCTAGGTGTGTGGGGTATCATTTTCCACTAAATTTTGGACCCTGAATCAATTGGAATGTGTCCGGGATTTTACGTTTAAAATGTGATTGAATTCACATTGTCTATTCGTTTTTGGGCCAGAAATAGCTCTGAAATTTTTGCGTTTGAACTCTGTTGGTTTCCTTCTCATTGCCTACTTTGAAGACCAACAATGTAGCGCTCACCCGCACGAGCGTTTACATCATGAATGAATTCCACCATTGTGGAAATTACAATTTAGAAGATTATGTACGGAAAAAACCGGTTTCTCCTACAATCTGGGCTCACCGATGGTATATTCTAACACCAAACTCAGTGGACAATTTGCAGCGTTTTTTTAATACTCAAAGCTTGTTCGTCGAAGTGAGTTATTAGTCCTTAGTCGGATGAAATTGCAGGTCTTCTCTGAATAAAGCCACGGTATGTTCTCCTATTTATTAACAGTCATCAAAAGCACGATTTTCCTGTGGTATCGGGTCGAACGCTATTTATCGCGACCGTGAGATGAGGTCTTGGAACTAATAGGCGTCACCCTTATCAACGGACAAGGAAACTATTCTTCCTGGAACTGTATCTGCCCGGAAAACAATCCGGCGTGGTTCATTTTTTTCGAACTCGTTATCAATATGTGCTCTTCTTGCTGAATACAGATGAAATAATACGTAACTCTCTGGAGAAAAATATTGCGTTTGAAACAATAGTCGTCTGCAACCCGCCTATTTGTGTCAGTGATTTTATAACAATTTTCAAGAATAAATATTTCCGTTCTGATTCATGAGATCCACGCAAATAGAGATACAGATGACATAGGAAATACTAGTAGATAAATAGAAAGAGTGACTAATTTTATCGTGGTTCTCGTCTGAAGTATCGTATTCGACATTTCGTCCGCCGAAAAAGGCACGCAAATGTTTTGACCCCCCTTCCCAAATTTGGTCCGATCGGGTTGAAAAGTTTCGAGGACCAAGTAGAGCCGGAAATAGGTCCCTGACCAATAGTTCAGATTTGTAGAAAATTTTCTAATACCAAAAACGGCGTACGGCGGCGTACCACATTTGACTTGATCTAAACAAAAAAATTTTGAGCCGAATCAGAGAGATTGACCATTTTTATGAAAACATTTTAGTTATTCAAGGAATAACCAATCAAAATCAACGTATTAAATATTTTGGTAATATATACTTGGGATTCATACCGTATAAAAATCATTTAAGAACTTTCAAATTTTAGATTGCTAAGTCTCGATGTTGGAAGATTCAAAATCAAAAATGTCCGCCGCTTAAAAAAACCCTGAGAAAAATAAATCTGAAATTTTTTTGCGGACTTCCTTGGGTAGTACCTAGTTGTTCCTAACTAATTTTCAGCCCCATGTAGAGGCCGGGTATGGTGGACATTTGTATTTTGAAAATAGGAAATACTTATGTACTAACTCTGGAGACCTCATAGTAAAGTTGCGCCGTTCAACGCGATTATTCTAGATCCACATAAAATAGTTAGTGAGTTTGGAATAAATTGTAGCAAGTAACAGGCGTGGAATGATTGGATAAAACTCTCCAGATCTCCGTACGTGAAGGAATCAATCGAGTTCGTTTTTGTGTTGTTTGGTGAAATTTTATGTAACTGTTCTCCCGCTTTAGTTTTTAGTATCAATTTTTTGTAGCGTTAACTATGGTATCTCCAGGGTAATTTCATCTCTAGTAATCTTCGATAGCCCCAAGAAAGTTCTCGTTTGTCTATTGACGTCAACGTTGGATCCACCTCGTCTTTGACGTATTTATAGCGACAAACTTTCCAAATTAAATGAAAATATATCGGAGTTTGAATGCGTGTTGCAATAAATTAGGATTAATAAAAGGATATCGAAGGACATTCTTCTGTGAGTGGAAGGCTTGCTGATTAATAACTTAGCTGTGACGTGTTGAAACACTGTGTAGTTAGCTACATTTAGAGTGGGATCTGATCCCTGCAAGTAATAAACCTTATGTTGTCAGTGAAATGTGTGTGTACCTACGATTACCTGCATAACCTCCGCCAAGCGCCCACTGACGTGTGAAAACGATTTCTCTTCGTTGACTATCAACGTAGGACAAATGTTATTGTCGTGGAGGTAGCAACAACGTGCATGCATTTGATTTTGGTCATAGTCAACCTATGTAATCATGCTCATGGACATGGAGGAGGAGGAGGTAGGAAGTGTTCAATCTCTCACATTGGCCCCAAAATTTGACGGTATACGTGTAGCTTAAGAACGCCGCTAATTCTTCCAAGTTTGATTATTCCTTGGTTCGAGATTATGGAAATACGGCTAGTGTGGTGTGTCCCGGTCTCATTCCAATCGATTCAGCGTCTAAAGTTTAGTGGCAAATGATACCCCACATTCCTAGGTACCCGAAAATCGCGAAAACCCACTTTTGAATTAGGTAGGAAGGTACCCATACTCACCTCAAGTGGGCACCAATCGATCCGAGACCCATTTCAATGGATTCAGCGTCCAACATTTAGTGGAAACCAGGCATGTGGGGTATCATTCTCCTGTAAATATTGGACGCTGAATCGATTGAAATGAGCCCGGGACAGTCTACTCTCACTGTTTTCTCCATATACTCCTGGTTCGAGGAATAATCAACCATTGTTGACGTATTTGCAGTGTTTTATACGCTGTTGGATGTCGTCACGCGGAGGAAGAAACACGCAATCTTGTCCAATGCGGTCCAATTCTCTCTCTCTGGTTGGTTGCCTACTCAACTTGAAAGAATATAATATGTTTTGAGCTTATATTATGTGACGTAGCTCCCCAGCTCTCCGACCTTTTTAGAGGTGACTTCCACTTTGTGTTGAAGTCTGGAGAGTTATGAAACAATCC
The DNA here is from genome assembly GCA_019603395.1 of Cyrtorhinus lividipennis. Taxonomy (NCBI): domain Eukaryota; kingdom Metazoa; phylum Arthropoda; class Insecta; order Hemiptera; family Miridae; genus Cyrtorhinus; species Cyrtorhinus lividipennis. The sequence continues at coordinate 5,003,123 of CM034000.1, forward strand.
CCAAAATCGTTGAGTATTAGTTTTCTCTTAATTATATTACCATTATTGGGGTCCACTAAAATTTGGATCCTGAATCGATTGGAATGGGTCCGGGACCCACTGTTTCTCTCATTTCCCCATGTTGAATAAATAAATCTCTATACGCCTGGTCCGAGGTTTGAATTAGTCTCCATGCTCCTGGTTCGAGTAATAACTAACCCGTGTGTAAGAATTGCAGCGTTTTTTCAATGTGTGTGATGGATGGGTTCTGCTTGATGATGAATGGTTCCAACAGCTAGGACTGCCGATGACCTCGCAAGTGTACATGATGGTTATTTCATGACTTGACTTAATATATATTATCTAACATATAGTCCACTTCTCAAACACCCCGCCCCCTCCTTCCTCCTCCTGCGTCAGGAATTCATATTATTGACAATGTTGCATTTCTTCAGTAGTTTAGTGATGCCGTGATGGGCTCCTAATGTTTGTAAGCCCAGGAACGAACCGCGGAATCGTGAAGGACGGAAGATTAGGAATCCTAGGACAAGAGCGCTCCAGGAAGTAGAAGGTCGGGCGTCCTCGGTAATTAGACGTCTATTGTCCACCTTGCAACAAAAGGTGTTGCCTTCATTTTGATCTGAAAACCACCTGGTACCATCCACTCTTCTTTTTCGGTGACCCAAGCAACATTGAGCTTCAGAAGGTGAACTCATCGCACGAAAAACGGAGAACCCCCCCCCCCATCCCTTACCAGATGATCACTTCGTTATAAACACTCACATGCTAGGGGTCACCAAAATCCTGAAACCACCCCTGCTCATCCTCAGGATCTTCGCTGTCCGTTAACAATTAGAAATGTCCGGTTGATTTTTTTGGTTCTCATCAATGATCCAGTTCGTCAAAACAAAGTCGTTTCATAATGGAAGAACAAGGCCGGATTATTAGGACGTTCCCATCCCACGTGCAATGGTGCTTTGACGTAACCCGTGAGCGACACATGATGGTTTATACGTGAAAAACCCGATGCACTCAATTCCACACCGATTATGCAGTTGGATACTCGGCAGAATTGTGTTAATTAAGACAAGTTAATTTTTTCTCATTTAAAAATCCCCCAAGACACCCAAGTGACCCCTGAAATATGAATCGGTTGATTCAAAGGTGATAGTAAAATTTATCACGATCGTATAAACAAACGTATGGAATAAAAAGCTATGAATACGCGGAACACTTATTCATATATCATGAATTAATTTCAAGTTTTGATTGTAAGTTAGAGCAGATGCAATTTATTGCAGATTTAAAACACTTGAAACCGCGGTTGTTGAGCAAATAACAACAATCGAGAGGAAAACCACTAATTGGCTTTCTGACTTGGAAATGTTTCAGATGATTTGTGCCATTCGAGAGCTCTTTACTGTCGTTTTCAGAAGTTGGTGACTTGGTGACAAATTGCCTCATGACGAAATAGTAAGCTGCAACAACATCAACCACCATCTAAACGGTTTAGTCGTGACTCGCGACCACCCACAATTTCGTTTGTTTTGCCATTCATAGGAACTTGAGTCACGTTTTATCGTTAAAAAAAACCGAAATAATTTTTGGTGGAATACCATTCATAACTACGGAGTCATACACGAATGTTATCGTGTATATTGCTTTCGCTATTGCGTAATAAGTAAAGACACTGATAATGGTGCTGACATGCTAAATGGCAGAAGATGACAAGATGGAACCCACTCGACGATTGTAGTTTTCCAAAAGGACTTCACTAGTGCGTTCCTCACATGCACATAGCCGCATTTGGAATCGCCCTCATTGTGCGCTCTTGGCGAAACTTCTACAAGGCCAAAGGAGTACACCAGGAGGTGCAGCAGGGTCAGAAAAATTACGACATCCCTCGATAAGGTCGTAGGCTGTTTATCCGTTCACAAGTTCTCTGAGTGCCCGTGTAACTATCGGTCTTGAACTCATCTCATTTGATTCATCGTCCACAATGAGTTGAAAAAGACACCTTATGGACCATGAGACCACGATCTTTAAACTCAAAAAACAATTTTCAAAATACTCATTTTGGTTGGTTATTCCTTGAATAATCAACCTACGTTTTCATGCAAAAGGTCGATCTCTCCGCTTCGGTTTGAAATTTTTTCTATTCTGGGCGTTTCAAGGTGTCTCAGCCGTACGCCGTCTACGCCGTTTTTGGTAGTAGAATTTTCTAAAAATCTGAAATTTTGTTCAGGGACCCGTTTCTGGCTTTAGTTTGTCCTCGAAACGTTTCATGTCGATCGGACGAAATTTGGGCGGGGTGAGGGTCAAAACGTGTTTTTTGAAAAATGGATTTTCAAGATTTTTGGCGATTGTGGGGTATCGTTTTCCAGTAAATTTTGGACGCTGAATTCAATGACACGGGTCCCGGAACGATTGGCGCCCACCGGAAGAGGTTATGAGGAGTCCGAGGAATAACCAACCCCTGTGTAAGAATTTGCAGCGTTTTACATTGCTGATTATAACAGGACAGTCTAGAAAATAGCACTTCGTGCAACGAAATAAGCAAGGCGACGTCATGAAGACAAACCGCCATTTTGAGGACGCAAATCAAAAATGATGACGTTTTTATTCTAGCCCCCTTCTAGGCGGTTAGTATAAAAATGAGTTAAGCACAACTATAGGATTTTAAAATGCTTTTTGGACACAAACTCCATTATAATGGTATTTGCACCCGATTCCACGCGTTCAGAGTATTGAATGGTTGGTATCATACTCCATACTCCATACTCATCCGTTTGGAAGGACGCAGAAACGTTCCGTGCAGAGGAGAGCCAGTCAGAATCAACCTGCGCAAGTGGCGGAGCTCCGTTCTGTTTCTTCTGTTGATATTAGAAAGTTTTGATTTTCGAACGCATTGTATGCGCGTTCTTGGCCGTTTTGCCATTATTTTTATTGTTTTTTGCATTTATGTGGGCACGATCTAACCACCAAGCTCAGTAGTCAAATCTGCAATATCGAAATTATTGTTTTAAATGATGGAGTTATGCAAGGAATCATTTGGTCTCATTGCCAATTTATTGTACTTTGTCAACCTACATGGTAATTATTCTAATAAAATGGATTCTTCAAACCTTAAAATGGCAAAAACCGAAAACAGTCTGAATATGTCATTATTTTGAAACGAGGCACACATCGAAATCAATCTAATCATGACAAAATTCCTTTGAAATTTCTTTCAACGTTTTCCCCTGCAGACAATACAGAAGTAAACACGCGCAATGAGTAAAAATTCCAATCCCGTCTGATTTGATCTTCCAAGAATGTACTTAATCATGATGGAGAAAGAAGGAAGGTGGAGATGTTTTTAGAGTACGCTGAAATTAATGAGTAACTTATGTTAGCAAGGAAAAACATTAGGAAATTGGTACAGAATTTATCTGAATCGATTCAGCAGTCCGAAACGGCCTGGAAAATGTCTAAACAGGGGTAAATTATTCCGATAATACATCAATAGACAGGTTAACCATTAACGGCCAACGGGTCCCAAAGGGTTTTTGAGCCCAAAAAGGTTCAGCTGACCTCTTCAATGCAACACATCGATCAGCTCGATACATTGCGTATTTTATAGAGGATTATGATACTCAAGATTTTCTTTCATCAAAACCATCCGCATAAATGTGTATTCCAAACTTGAGGGGCAATGACGCGTTTTCATTGTTCATTATGATTTATTATGATTTAATCTGGAGTGCCCTCAAGCTTTGTCTAGGAAGAAGTCTTTTGTTCCACCACGGCATCCACGGGTGGTGTAGCAAGAGTGAAGACCCATGTGAAGCAGGAAGAAGAGGTGACTCTGCGAAACTAACATAGGAGGGGACAATCAACGTCTCCTCTTGAAGGATGAGTGCGGATAGAAAAAGAGAAAAACAACGGAAAGAGTGTAGGGAGGTGAGGAACAAAAGGAGAAGAATCAGGAGGCAACTCTGTCGACAAAGTCATGTCCCGGACGGAGGACGCGGAATTTCACGGCCTTGAGATATTGAATTGAAAAGTAGGCGTGAAAGGGGTGCGAGTGAAATAGAACGACAACGCCAGATTAGCGTACAACGAATTGCTATCGTCCGACAGGAACAGGCATCAGCACTGGCGCTGCCGGGCCGATCACAAACAGCGGATAAAATTGCTTCCGCGCAAACGATATCACGTGATGAGTAAAATGACAGTTTCTCGGAATATAAACATTTTCTTGAGACCAGAGCATTATTGCCATATGCTTGGAAAGGTTTCGCGAATGCAGCAGCTTCAACGGAAAACACCAACGAAGTTTGATGCAAGCGCAGTGTTTAATGGAAACGTCGACTTCAATAGATTTTTGGAATTCAAAATTATCGTGTGCATGTTACAGGCGCAGTTCAAAAAAGCAGCAGCATGAGCCTGAGTACGAGGAACATTTGACGTCACAGAAAAATAAGTTCAGGCAACAATAGCAAAGAAAACATTTCTATTATAGACTCGCATTTCAAAAACACAAAATGGTTAACACAA